>SNQN01006049.1:22772-36394 GCA_008642245.1 Bassia scoparia | reverse complement strand
TATATGTTTGAAAGTGATGCTTATTGTTTAATTGAATTAATGCTTATAAATCTAATCTAATTGACTAATTGAGAATAAATGAATAATGAATTAATGATCAATTTGTGAAATCTGGGTAATATTAGTGTTAAGTGTAAAGTGTGTTAGTGTATGTGTAACACTGTAATGTCGTATTGTATGTGTGTTAATGTTTATGTTTTTTTTGTTTTTTTTAGTTTGCAATGTATGTTATTGGGATTATGTGAACGAATAAGTACTTTTTAAATTTTTATTGTTGGTTAGGGGTCCATGTTTCAAAGTTCACCCGGAGTCCCAAATTACTCAGGAACAGCCCTGCTATCACAATGCCCTTGTGAGTTCTATCCAATTAAGCACACCTTCCTAACATTGCACACTAAAATTAAGCCCATGAATAACTTGCCAGTAGTGATGATAATGGACCGGATTCGGGCATGATCCTCTAGAATCCAGACCTGGATTCGTTTTATAGGGTGGGATCCAGATCCTACCCGGATCCACCAAGGTCCCAAATTTTAGGACCCGGATCCAAATTCGTATGGATCCTTTTGATCCGGGTCCTTAATGGATCCTTTCTTAATTGTTTTTTACTTCAAATGAAAAACAATAAATATTGAACCAAATTTTGATTAAAAAAAAACCTAAAACAACATATATCATCCTTACATCTCCCATTATTCGTGAGTTTACAAGCAATCATACATGATTAAAGGTTTAACATACGAGAAAAACAAAGTTTCACAGACAAATATATTTTGGTTTAGAGTATAATTAGTTTTGGGTCAAATTATCAAAATAATTAATTAGTACATTATTTTGCATCATTACTATTACCCAACATATATTTTATATTATATTTTAAAAAAATGGGTAAATGGATCCGACTCGAGGTCCTAGAGGAGGACCCGGTCCAGATCCTACCCGGATCCATCGAGTTCCTAAATTTTAGGATCCAAGTCCGTCAAAAATGGATCTAGATCCTCGAATTCGGGCAGGATCCTTTACCCATTGCCATCTCTACCGACAAGCAGATTCAACATGATTCCCACAAATGACACATGTACGTAGCATTAGTGCAACACCTGAAATGAATTAGTGTATCTTTGGTTTACAACCTAGCTTGAATAGCAAGTCAAAAGATCATTTTGTGCTTTGGAATGGAAATTCTATTCCAAACCACCGCAGTCCAAGACACCTTAGTGCCCTGGTTCTTTATAAAGTCAAAAGCTTTTCTAGTTGAAAATGGACCTCCATTCTATGGCTCCCAGCAGACTCAGGTCATCTAGACAAGGTATACTTCACTTGACACATTACCCTCCAAATCTAGCTTGGATTCTGTGATGGCTTATAACTTCACCACTTAGTGCCTTTCAAATAGACAGTATAAACCCGTTTAACCCACAATGTGTATTTTTTAGTTGAAATATGCAATATGAACTTGCCAACTGCTAACAAGCTCTAGAGTAATATCTCTAATACCCAGGCCACTGGTGAACTATCAGTCGTTACATATAAAATTGTTTGATAACTTTCATTATACTAAACTGATTAAACTCAAACACAAATAATTCGTTCACATAAAATAAAACCAAAACTATCTTATTTTAAGACTTTACTAATGAAAATCTTCTTCATTCAATCACTGGACACTGGTGTATAATCATGAGATGAAAGGTGGACATCAGCAAAATTGGGTTTCTTCTTCAAGTTGAGAGCCAACTTCAGCCGATTCAAMTGATTGTCGGACTTCCAAGTCTTACAGTCGAGAAGATGTGAGTCCTACCGGCTTTCAAAGACACGCAAAAGCCACCACCACCCTCGCATATACATGCACGCCCTCCCACTCTTGGGATGGGGGAGGATGTTTGAGGGGCAGTAATTGAGTTTTAACGGAATATTCTTTGTCAAAAAACGGAATATTCCCTATTTTACTTACGATTTAGACACCYCACTAAAACTCGTACCTACCAAAGGGATTAAAAAACTTCATACCTACCAAAGGGGTATCGCRAAAAATTGGTGCCTAGTGAATTTCCCAAAAATTAATGATGTCTACTATTTTATATTTATTTAACAAAACTATACATTTTAGGTTGTTATGATTTATCCTCCGTATCTGTTATACTTTATAATTCGTCTTGCGTGGACCGGGTTCACAATAATTTTATTGTGAACCCAAACAAACTCACGTGACATTGTACTGTAACAATGTTATACGAAGTATTAATTAAGCGCACTTCCTCATCACCATTCGACACTTCCACTTATAACCAAGAAACTGTACTACTGTAGACGATGATGTTTAGCAAGTTTTCAGGTTCATTAATCCATCTCTTTCATTTTTTGTCGCTAGATGAATAAATCAAATAATGAATCCACTACTCCAATTACTGTTTTGTGTTTTTGCTCAAGACAAGAAAATAAGAAACACAGTTACTGTTATTGTTTTTTTTATAACTTGTTCCCTATTGGATTTTTTGAATAATACCACCTTTTGTTTACTAGTTTTTAAAAATTCTCACCTTTTGTTTTTTTTTTTTTAAATTCCCACCTTTTACTTCTGTTTTGTTAAAAATTCCCACCTCTTAACGGAATGTTTAACAGAAATGTTAGATTACGGGTCCCACTTACTCTTTGTTATTCAATTCAAATGAACTCTCACGCTCACCCACTCGTTGACCCCGATACCTCTTCTCACTCCTCTCTGCTTCTTACTCGTTGACTGCCATTCCCCTCTTCTTCTTCTGTAATTTTTTTTCACCATTTTTACTGCTGCAAACTGGCTCAACGAGGTAAGAATGGTGACTTTGTTGACCCATCGACAGCTTCGAGGCTCGGAGTTCCCGGACCAACTTCCGAGCCAATTTCTCTCTAATTCAACCGCAATTCAGCTTCATATATATCCTCGTAATCAACCAAGGAAGTTCTTCAAAATTCGTTGCGATTTCGCGAATTGCTCCATGATATTCGAAAGACCTTCAATTTCGGTGTAGAAACGAAGATGATCAGCTCAGAACGATGACGGAAGTGTTGGCTTCTCGTGAATTTAATCGAAAAACTGTACTTATTTAGGGTTAGGGTTTGTGATTGCGGTTGAAACTTCGAATCGAGAGGAGAGAAATTGGGGTGAATAATTTAGGGTTTGTGAATGGAATTTGTGATTGCGGTTGAGACTGAATCTTTTTCATTCTTTTCGTTCAATTTTGTGAAAAAATGAAGAATTTTGCATGAGAGAGAAATGAAATGTTTTTTTAAAGGTGAATAAAAATGAGAGAAGAAGATGAAGAAGGCACATGATAAGCAACTCAACGAGGCACGTGATAAGCAACTCAACGAGGCAATTGAAATAACAATAACAAGTGGGGCCGCAATCTAACATTTCTGTTAAACATTCCGTTAAGAGTGGGAATTTTTAACAAAACAGAAGTAAAAGGTGGGAATTTAAAAAAAAAAACAAAAGGTGGAATTTTTAAAAATTGTAAGCAAAAGGTGGTATTATAAAAAAATCCTTCTCTATATTAATACTTCGTATAAATATATATAATACGAAATAATATACTTTAGAATGAAAAAGTATAGTTTAATATGATATAATTTACTTTTGTATCATATTTTATATCTATATTTGTATGTTATATATATACTTTAAATGATATTATGTACTTTAAGTACAATATATATATATTCATGTATCATACTCCATCCGTTTCACTAAATTCATGCCATAATGAAATAGTGAGAACTATTCATTATAGTGAGAATCTTTAAATTCTCATCAACATGTAAGAATGAATATAGTCAAGTGTGGTCTGGTTAGAATCGTATTAACAAGTAGATTATTAAAATCCAATTTTTATAATTTTTACTCATGTATAATTAAAGATTTTCATTTGTAAATTGTGCATTGAAAATGTGTAAAGTACAAGCAGCAGGCAATTTTTGTGAACAGAGGAGTTATATACTTATACTTATACTTGTGTGTTTGTGTGTGATATTATATACGAAGTATTTCTAAATGATATTGTGTACTCCTCAATTTCTAATGTTCCGTGCATTTACTATTGGGGGAAAACTAGAATAATGTATTATAATGTTGAGTGGAGTCAAAAAGTAGAAGATAGTGTGTGTTAAGAGGGAGAAAGGATGGAAAGGGGTAAGTAAGAAAATGTGTGATTAAAAGCAGGAGAGAAAGTGTCCCAAAATGAAAATAAAGTACAATGTAGAAAAACATTAGAAATCGTCCAAATGAGAAAATTGCACATAACATCAAAAATTGGATGGAATATTAATACGATTAATATACTTTTGTGTTAAATATAATATATTTATATCTATACTTGTGGTGTGATATTATGTATTTCAAAATGATATGTGTATTTTAATACGTCATAATGTACTTTTGTATCATATAATTATATCTTATACTTTGTATAATATTATGTACTTTTGAATGATATTTTGTAATTTAATATGATATAATCTACTTTTGTATTTTATACTTATATATTGAACTTTTTTGATATTATGTAGTTATGAATGATATTGTGTTCATTTTACAATGATACAATATACTTTATATTGATATCTTATATTTTATACATGTATGTTATTATGTACTTTTAATGATTAGTGTACTCCTTTCGATTTTAATGTTGTATGCATTTCTATTTGAGAAAAAACAAGCAATAATGTATTATAATGTGAATATGGTAAACGTAGGAGAGAGTGTGTTTAAGTATGAAAGTATGAAAAAGTGGGTAAAAAGAAGAGAATGTGTGGTTAAATGTATGGAGAAAGAGTGTATCCACATAAGTATGTAATAAAGATACCTTGACAACAAAAATACAAAAAATGTCAAAATAGGAAATTTGCACAAAAACATTAAAAATCGAAGGGAGTACTTTAATACGATATAATGTACTTTTGTATAATGTATTTATATTCTTATATCATGTGTGTGATGCTAATCTTTAGTTATATAAGCCAAGGGGAGCAATATGTCCCCTATTAAAAGAATGTAAACACCCTTAATGATGTAAAGGCTTTAATTGCCTTTAAATAAAAAAATATTATCTTTTTTTTTTTTTTGTACTTTCATACTAAGCAACATTAAAAAGGGTATTTGACTATTTTTCCCATGAATAAAACATTAAAGAAAGTTTGATTAATTAGTGTAAAAAACATTCAATAAAATACATTAATTACATTGACTAATTTATTCATTGAATAACCAACATTGCAATTTTGAAAAAAAAAATTGATTAATAAATATGAAAAATTCAATAGAATACATTAATTACATAATAAATTTTCAACCTGAATAAGTTAATCATTAAAATCAATTTTGAAAATCATATTTGAATTAATATTATAAATTATTATGGTATTAATATTCCTACTTGTATGTCCAATGTACATTAATTATTTAATTTCTTTTTCCAAGAGAATCAATTGAAAAGAAAAATAATAGCAAAAATATTGAAAGTAATAATATATGCTGGCCATTGTTAATTTAAAATGTACAATATATGATTTTTTTCAAAATCAAATATTTGTTTAATACAATTTTTAAACTTGACGCACGCATCGTAACTTATAGGTGTTAGTGTTTTCTAAATGATTTGTATATACGAATAATAATGTCTTTGTATCATATAAATTATATCTTATACTTGTGTGTGATATTAATGTACTTTCTGAATGATTATTGTGTAATTTTATATGATCTGATATAGTATACTTTTTGCATCCATAACTTATATCTTATATCTTTAATATTTTGTGTGATATTATTGTTTTATCAAATGATATTGTGTACTTATCTACGATATAGTTGCTTCGAAGTCATATCTAATATCTTATTCTTGTGTGTGAATACTATTTTTAGGAGAACTTGGTTGTGATTATTATGTGATTCTTCAATTATATCGTGTTATTATAATAAGATATAATGTAACATGTGTAATATACTTTATATTTTATACTTGTGTACGATTTTTGTACTTTCAATTATAATGTGTACTTAAAATATGATATAATGTATTTTTGTATATATAATATACTTTTCAATCATATATTTTATCTTATATTTGAGTGTGTGATATAATGTTCTTTTAAATGATATTGTGTACTCTAATATGATATCATAGAATTAAACGAACTTACAACTGATCGGGCAAAAGCATATGAATGAGAGAAGAAGTAAAAAGAAAAGAATATTTAACGACCAAAGTAAACTAATTAATTTTTTTTAAAAATGTGACTAAGCTAAATAAAGGTGAAAAATGTTAGTTAGTGGCTTGAAAAAAAAAATCTTAGTTATTGGGAGACATGCATGTTTGCCCTCTAATTGCTAATTACTTCGAYCTTACATGTTTGCATGCTAAAATCAGGAGACAGTGTCACGTGATTTTATGTGGTCTACAATTGTTTCGGGCGTTAGGAACTTAAACGGATATGAGTGTGTGAAATAGGGTCAAATACGAGTCAATGTYCTTAGCTCGTCGGGCGGTTGGTACACGTCAACGTCCAAAAGTATGTCTCGGGTCCTACAAAAGAGAAAACRGTGACTGCCCCAGGGGTTGTACCCAGGAACGGCCCTCCGACGCTCAAGTCAGATCACTAGAGAGAGAAATAGCCGAAATCACAGAGAGAATGTCAGGGAATCGTTACCTCATACACTGATTTTGAGGGTATATATAGACTCTGCCGGTGGCATAAATCGTAATAAACAAACCTCCTTGGGTGATGGGCCCCGTTTGGGCCTTTGCACCATTGACTGGGCCTTCTATCTTGGACCAAGTCTCCTCCAATGAAGGGCATTTGTATATTTTCATCCTTATTGGGTGTCGCGCCCCATGCAGTTACTCATCATGCAAAACATTACAGCAAAGCATTTCACACCCACATCAATTGATCTTAAGTCAATTTATGAAGCAAGCCATACTTAAAAAGCCAGCAATAGATGCATGTAACTATTCACCTATTTGACCATGTATAGAAGCTTTGCTACTGCAAAACAGACTCCTAATCCGTAGGACATTAAAGGGCATCACTTAGTCATATTAGCCTACGCCCCCAAATGGTGAGTATTACAATAGAGGTCACGCCTCCTTGGAGGGAGGAATAATTGGCTCGTTATCTTCCGCTCGACATCGGATCATATTTGATAATTCCGGATATCAACTAGGCTAATTGTTCCAACAATGTATTCTGGACCCGATATATATCGCGCAGTTATCACTGTGAAAGCCCCATAAAGATGACTCTAGTCTAATCACAGTGAGTGTAGCCTAATTAAACTGGCATTCTTTATTATTTGATAATATATGACTTCTATGATTTATATTCATCAATATTAAATGATAATTGTGGTAGTCTATTACCAATCACTTATCATATATAATTGATATTTATCCGAACATACCCTTTGGATGCCCAATAGGTGAAAATATAAAAGCCCTTCTAGTTGAAGTGTTCACAGAGACATTAGTCCCATATTTTCGATTTACAAGGCTTCCAGTCAATGGCTGTTCAATAGGTCTCATGAATGCAATAAACCTCAAAGAAGGCATTATTGCCTTGTTTCACCCAAGGAGCGTTTGTTTATTACGATTTACTTACCTAGCTTTCGGTGCAGAGTTCTATATAGACCCTTGAATCGTCACAAATAATCGAGCTTTGTTACTTTGATTCGTTTAAACGGATTTCCCTGACATCTCGTCATGTATTTCAGTAGATACTATCCTCTCATCGAGTCCTACCTCATCTGACATCACTATTACGTCGGTAGGGCCTTCCTGGTACAACCCTGGTGGGCCAGTCTACTGTTTCTCTTTTGTAGGTACCCGAGACATACTTGTTTGGATGTTGACGTTTGTACCAACCGCCCAGCGAGCTAAGACATTGATGTATTGTCACTCCTATATATTCACTACAGCTCAATATTCCGTTTAAGTTCCTAACGCCCGTAAAACAATTGTAGACACAAAAATCACGTGACCTGTCTCCTGATTTAGCATTCATAACAATTGTTATGTCGAGATCGAACATTAATTTATTATAGCATTCATGCGACATTAATCTGTCTTGCAATTGTCTGCCTACATAATAACCTAAGTAAATCTCTCTATATACAGGCCACTACTCAACTTTTCTACCTATAATATTTGAGCTTTCTTGGAGTACTATTTTTAAAAAATCATAACTTTAAATCTTGATGTTTTACTTTTTGTCAGTTGCGATTTAAATATTTTTTCTTCTTTACTTCTTTCTGCTCATTCATATCTTTTCGCATTTGGCCTCTTCATCACTTACGTAGATCGTGTCTCGATATCATAAGATACACTTGAAGTAATCTTAAGAAGAAACTATTTACAATCACACACTTCAATATAAAGATAACTAAATTCAAATTTACTGTATAAGTATATGTGTCATGATTATATTAAATTACCAAAAAGAGATATACTCATAAGTTATATTCATATTAAATATTAACACTATTACTAATTATGAAGTGAGTAACTTAAAGTCGTACACTCTACCAACAATTGTAAATTTGCATAAAAAAGTACTGCATTCACAATGAAGACCATACACTAAATATCTTCTATAATTACAGTCTGATTATACAGTTGATGAATAACTTTAGGATTCACAACTCTAGAATTTCTTCCTAAGAGAATTAGTATCCACACAAGAATAATATTAGTCCATAATTAGGTCTGACTTCTCGATTAATTCTTAAGCATCATGTGTCTCGTTTCCGCTAATAACACTCAATATATAGTGACTTTGTACTAACATATTCTTCACACAAAATATATAAATATAGCATTAATGAGAATTAGTAAGTGTTAAATTTAGGAATGCAAAAATTGCACATAAATTATATGCACCAGTCATATTAAATATTACACAATATCATTCAGAAGTACATAGCTATCACCATCAACATGCTTATAAGACTATTTCATATTGAATATGTGTGACAAAAGCATTAAAACCTCATACATAAGTCATTATACGATAGTCTCAATACACGTTCTTTAAAATTTATGTACTTGAATCTTATACAATTAGAGGACTGCTGCGTATGCGTTTTTGCTTGGTCAGTTTAAAAACTATTGGATTAATCAAATATCTTTTTCATTTGAAAAAAAAATGAGTTCTTTTTGAGTGCGATTTATATCATTGCTGTGTACAATTTTATTAATACATATTTACAGATCTGCAGCGTACCAAATCACGTTTGCATTTATTATAGTTTTACATAATTTGCTCAATCTCTAATTTCTCTATTTTTTCATCAGTCTTCTTCAACTTCGATTCTCTTTTGAAAAGACATTTAACTCAAAAGATAATTACATTGGCATTAAAGTAGGATAGTAGCCACATATAATTATTTTTTATTTAATATAATCTCCCTGAATACTATTTTCAAGAAAATATTTGTATGCTGCATTAACTAGTAGTTCAGTGTGATAATAAATCTTATTCTGATCTGTATTTAATTATTTATTTTTTAATATGATTTTCATATTATTTCAATATAGCAACTTGTTTCTTCTCAACAATTTGCTTACACATGTTTAGGGTTTCAATGTCAATGTGTATGAATTATTAGGTCATGATGTTATTAATGTATTTTTCATTTGAATGTTTTACACTAATTAATCAAACTTTCTATTAATGTTTATTTGTCGGAAAAAATAGCCTCAATTACCCTGTTTTAATGTTGTTTGCTTAGTCATTGAGGATACAGTATCATAAAAAGAAAAAAGATCATTTTCATTTTTGAAATTAAGGCAATTAGAACCTCAATAAGAACGGCTTACATACAATTTAAGGGCTTCTACATCTTTTTAAGTATGTTTTGTTGTGATACTCACTTATAGTTGCGTGCCCTTGGCTCTGTTGAATTGAATCAGCTTTTCTTCTGATTTTTTTGTTTTCCTCTATTCATATAATAATAGATGCATCACACCACATGCTATTCCAAATGCATATCAAATTACATTCATATACAAATGAGTAATGCTTAGGTATATCGTTATATATAACACAAGCAGTTACACTTCCTCTGTCGTTCATTTTTTACAAGTTTGCTGTTCTCTTAGTGTTTGCAATTTCCTATAATGTTAACGATCTTTCTTATCATTTATGTGCATATGCTACTCTTCTTATTTTGTAATATACTTTGTTTTCTTTCCTATATTTTTCAACGTACCACACCATTACTCGTCTTTCCCCACTTTTTTGTATACTTTTTATGACATACTTAGTAACATACTCACTCTCTTCCTCATCGTTTTTCGAATATTCTACTCTTTTATTAAACTTATTGCTGTTTTTTTCTCCAAAATAGTAATGCATTGGTTCTCCTAAACAACACACTTTGCAATAAATCGAAGGATAAGTGAAGTTTTATATGTACAAAATTCATCTTTGCATCAAGTAACACTCTCATTTATCATTAATAGACAAGATCAATAAAAACCCATTCCATGATATAAAAATGAATATCAAGTATGCACATTTCATATCTATAGTGTTATTTATTGTTACTTGTTAGTATGGTGTAAATGAGACATCCACATATACATTCAGGAACTACATAATAATCCAACTTATCTAAGATTCAATTACTTATTTCAGGTATAATTGCAAATCGACAAATAAGCAATTAGTAGCTTATCCTTACATTATTACATTTCAATGACTATCATTCATAAAAGTACATAAATATTAATAATACAAAGTTTTCAGACAAATAGATCATATTGAATATCTTCGACAGATACATTATGATCCGTAAATAATATAAGATGCCATTCACAATAGCTCATTCGATAGCATATATACATAAACTACTACAACAAACGATCATGAGTATAAGATCAATATAAATCCATAATATGTAATTAACACAAATGTTTGATTTCTATTTAGGTTACTCTGTAATTACTTGAGAATTTATTCATCTCAATGTTTTGGATGCTTTTCATTGTGACATCATCTTTTTCTCATTTGGTTGCTCAACAATTGAAATCTTTATGCGTTTTCCCCATATCACTGCTGTTACTTTATATCTATATGTGGGACATACTTCCATCCTAGTGTCTCTATTTTAATCCTATATCTCTTCTGTCTTTAATCGCTTCATCCCCAGTCATTTTCCATTCGCTATCTACCTCATAATTAGACAACACCAGGCAAATTATTTTCTTTTCTGTCCTTACCTTTCTTGAGCTTCTGTCCACTCACATTGAATGCATAGGCTTTTATTAATTTTGCTTTCTTGGGGTTTCTTAGTATTTCCCTAAGGCAATGGCTATCCATCCACTAAATAGTAAATGCGCTTCAACAGTTTAGGAAATGTGAGAGTGAGTACACAATTAAATGCTCTGTTACGAAACATACTTATTCTCTATCATTCATCAACAACCTAATACAGCACATTACGCGTTTTGATTAAATGTAATAAATCCTCTAGAAAGTAAGGTATAAATTCTCCTTCTTGTTTCGCTTATCTAAACTTTAGCCTGTTCCTCTTCTGGACTGTGTCCTACTCAGACAATTTTCTTTGTCTGATGCACAATATTTAAAATGCTTTATGATTTAATTTCCATAAATGCAAAGTGTGCGCATTACCCAACTCTTCATTAGAACAAAAAACAAGGTAAGATATTTAAAATGTAACAAAAAATATCTGATTATTTTAATACATCCAATAGCTTTGACCTCTATTTTAAATTCCAATTATCAAAACCCTCGACCACAGTATGCACGAAACTTTCTTCTTGTTTGTTCATACTATTAGGTTCTTTGAGTCACTTCATAGCGTCTAATTTTCTTTATATCGACGCTTTCACAAATTTCTCATATTAAATGCATCCAAATTAATTTTTGATTTCTACATCTGAGAATGCATTCATAAACCTCATAGAGCAATGAATTTAGGTCTAGTTCACAATTGGTTGGAGTGTTATTCTACATAGGATATTCAGTATATTGTAATTTGAATAGTCATATTTCTATTATGATTGCATCTGAATTTATTTCACTCTCCAAATATGAATATATGAGGACTACATCTCACAATCACTTATAAGACTATAATAGGTTAGTTGTATTAATCACACAAGCTGAATTACTACAACAAGTAATCAAATGTTGCTTCATAATGCATATTCAATAAATACCTTCATCAATATACGAAAGCAAATATTGTTATTTAATTTGTTTATATTCTAAGGTTCGTTATTATATATAATTGCATAATAGGTTATACTGTAATACGTTTGAATCTTGATGCACGAATAATTTGTGCAATGTTGTGTCCAATCACTGTGCATTATGTTGTTTATAATGTCAGAAACCATATTTAATTTCATCAAACCATCTTGCTGGTCATTTCGTTATGTACATCACTTATAAAGAATATGACAATTTAATAATTTATAGTTTCGCCACTTTCTTTCTTTAGTGTTTCTTTTTTACTGAAATTTGCAATCGCGGACTCTTTCTTTTCTTTTTCGTATTTTGTTGAATATTTACTTCCACTCAACGCCCCATTATAGCGGCTTTCCAATCTGCTTCATTAGGTTAGTACATTAAATGTATAAGAAGAATTCCTGTCGTGAGTTGCCATCAAAGTTACACCTCCTACTTAATTAAATGTGATTTATTCACAACTCTAACCATGCGACATGAGTTGCTCATATATCTATCCGTCTCCTTCGTTTGTTACTATTTAGGAGTTTGTCATTTATGAATGTTGCTCAATCAGTGCATCTGTCTTCTTCTCATTTTTATTACTCACATTAAAAAACTTCATTTCTCTCTCATCCAACATCTTCATTTTTCAACAAATTGAACAAAAAAGAATTGTGAGAATTAAAATTCCCTGCCGTCAATCACACCTCACTCTCACAATTTCCATTTCTAGCAAATACTCGCGGTTTAGATATTATTCCAACACTCCACTCTACATCCTGACTCTCCTCAATCGAGATAGTCTTCAATCTGCAGATCAACAAAAAACACTCCCTAAAAACCCTAACTCATAAAGTACAATTCATGAGTTTTTTGTCGATTATGTTTCTTCTACAATTAGAAGTCCTACGTATCGATCCTGGATCATAGGCGTTCCTCTGAATCATTACATTTCTTCTGGTTTTTCTTACACGCGCAAAATTGTGTGTACGAATCTTTTCGAACCATTATCTAAGTGTTAGCGTAATTCGCGTGTAATGCCACAAATCAGACACGATATATTGTGTGCATGATCAAGATTTGCTCCTATGTGTTGATTACGAGTATGTAATTAATGACAAATACCGCTACTTAGCAGGTTGAAAAGGGACCATAGAGATAATTTGAGCTCTTAAAGTTTGTGTTCTCCTATGTCATTTGAGAGATGCATCAAGATCGGCTTTTCTTTGATTCTTTTAGATTTTCCAAAGCAATTGGCTTCCAATCTCTTGCACCTTCGGAGGTTGCTGCTCAGTATTTGTGGTGTCACAAGCCGTAGTTCAACAAAGTTGCACCAGATCTAGTGCTTCATCTTGTAACTGCAGTTGAGCCACGTCAAAAGAACG
>SNQN01006049.1:0-22747 GCA_008642245.1 Bassia scoparia | reverse complement strand
GCCACCAGGTTATACATTATGCATGCAATTTTACATTTCATGTGTGCTTAATGTATTAGTCAATTACCCCCTTTCACTTGGGGCGTCTAAGTACATCCATGTACTTAATTAGTTGGAGGGCGTGAGGTAGCAACATATGACTTTAACCATGTCATGTTGGCTTATTACCATTAAAGGCGTGAGAATTCACGTTTGCATGGCGGGGCGTCCAATCTATTTGGGCGTGTAAATGCTTATAGTCAACCATCGTCACCATAGGATTAATGCACGGCGAGTCGTCTTCTGCATGTAACCACTTCACAGGGGCGTGTGAATACAATAATATGCATGGCCTTTATTTTGCATGGATGTATGGCGAGGCGTCACAGTGTCCATGCTTCACCATGCAAGCAAAAGGGCGCCTGGATGCTCCTTTGCAAGTCATACTTGTTGACTTCTACAAGATTCTCCTAAGCTCAATCAAGTGTGTATACTTTGCCAACTTCATAATATCAATGCTTATATAAGCCAGCGCCTTCCATGATGGGGCGACTAAAGACGTATTCATGCCCTGTATTGAGGGGCGCTTAGAAACGATACACACCACACTTAGGGTGTTTCAGCAACACTTGTATCCAAATGTYCAATAGGTGGGGGTTAATGAGCCCCATGTATTGAGAGGCGTGTAGATTCAACATTCACTATAYTTAGTGAATTTCAGCAATACTTGTATCAAAACGCCCAATAGGTGGGGGCTAATGARCCCCATATATTGGGAGGAGTTTGGACGCAATACAATCCAACAACACTTGCATCCAAACGCCCAATAGRTGGGGGCTAATGAGCCACATGTATTGARAGGCGTCTGGACRCAGTATAATCCAACAACACTTGCATCCAAACGCCCAATAGGTGAGGGCTAATGAGCCCCATGTATGTGATGGCATCTAGATGCAACATTCACTATATTTAGTGATTTAGCAATAGATCCAAACGCCAAAATAGGTGGAGTGCTAAGTGCCTACGGCAAATTAGAGCGCTTTGCCGCAGTACAATCAACACACTTGCTTCCAAAAAGCCTCAATAGGTGGGGCTAATGAGCCCCATGATTGAGAGGCGTCTAGATGTACATTCACTATACTATAATAATTTTAGCAATACTAGTATCCAAATGCCAATAGGTGGGCTAATGAAGCCCCATATGAGACGCGTTTGAAACGTCATAAGGACAGCAGTAATCATCAAAACACTTGCATCCATAACCAGTATGACCGCGCTGGCGCTATGATGTCTGCCGCAGATATTGAGAGGCGTCTTGTGTAACATTCACTATACTTAGTGAATTTGCGGAATACTTGTATGAACTCAAATCGATCTCAATGATGGGAGCAATGAGCCCATGTTGAGATGACGTTTGGATCGTGTCATCAAAAACGACTGCATCCAAACGCCTAATTGGTGGTTAGAGCGCATGCCACTGATATAAGATGAGTCTAGATGAACAAGTAGAGGTATACTATGAATTTAGCATAGCTTGTGTCCACGCCCAATAGTATGGGGGCAGATATATATGTTTAGAGCGCACCATGTATGAAGGCGTCTGGATGCAGATAATTCAAAAAACTCATCAAACGCCCATAGTGGGCTAATGAGCCCGTGTATTGAAGGCGTCTGGAGCGAACAACTATTCACTACACATGGTGAATTCCAGCAATACTTGTATCCAAACGCCAATAGGGGGGTAATGAGCCATGCATTGAGAGCGTTGGATGCAACATTCATACACTTAGTGAATTCCAGAAATACTTGTGTCGATGCCAATAGGTGGGGGCTATGAGCCCATGTGTTGAGAGGCGTCTGGATGCAACATTCATACACTTAGTGATTTCCACATACTTGTATCCAAACGCCAATAGTGGGGGATAATGAGCCATGTATTGAGAGCGTGTGGATGCAACATTCACTACACTTGAGAATTCCAACATATCTTGTGTCCAAAGCCAATAGGTGGGGCTAATGAGCCCATGTTTGAAGGCGTCTGGATGTAACATTCCCTAACTAGTGATTTCTAGCAATACTTGTATCAAACGCCCAATAGGTGGGGGCTATGACCATGTATTGAGAGGCGTCTGGATGCAACTTCACTACCTTAGTGATTTCCAGCAATACTTGATCCAAAGCTCAATAGGTGGGGGCTAATGAGCCCATGTATTGAGAGGCGTCTGGATGCAACTTTCACTACGCTTAGTGATTTCAGCAATACTTGTATCCAAACGCTCAATAGGTGGGGCTAATGAGCCCATGTATTGAGAGGCGTTTGACGCAGTAGATTCATCACAACATTGCATCAAAACGCCCAATAGGTGGGGCTGATGAGCCCAATGTATTGTGAGGCGCCTGGGTGCAAGTTGAGGTGTAATTCTTCCATTTGAACTGTTCACTCACRCCCATGAAGCATGAGGCCTTTTGATCTTCTACACTTGTGAATTTCCAATGGAACTTGACTTAGGTTGACTATTGACCTTGACTGTTGGTTCTGACTTATCACGTGCTTTTCACGTGACCTTGTCTCCAAAATCTCAAAAAGGCGGGAAAAAAGGTGATGAATAGTAATGGCCCATTAAGCTTAAAAAGCCCATTTGAGGCTTGCTCTCAATAAATGAGAGGAGTGAGAATTCATTTCCTCATTTACTCATTTCACCTACTCAACTTTCTCTTTCAAGAATCCCCTTTCTCTTTCTAAATATCACCAAAAATCGCCTCAAAATGGCCTTTGCATTTCCGAAATTGGGCGTCTGAAGTTCCACACTTAGCGAAAAATCCAAGTTTCTGGAGCTKTCTCTCCTAGGGCGCGATCTTACAGTTCATTTCTCCCATCCTCCATAGGGCGGCTAGTAGCAGTTCTATTTCTCATTCTCAATTTCCTTAGAGAGGGCATCTGTACGTAGTACATTTAAGGTATKCTCTAACACTTAGCTGYTTTCCTTTTGTTTTTAATAAAGTGCGTCTGGACTAGGCCCCATATAAATAATGTCCTCATCAGACGACTCGTCGTCGTTCCCTTTCAGCCCTTTCTCAAGGGAGATAGTTGCGGGGGGCGTGTGTTGGTCTCGGTATGTGACGGGGAGCCTTCGGTGCCCCCGCCTGAGGCTGTCCCTCTGGAAGACACCCTTCCAAAGGAAGTGTCTTCGGGCGAGGACGTTCCCTCGTCACATCCGGATGCTGTATCTGTAGCTTTTCATAAAGATGRTCCGCTTTATGAACATCGTTGTTTGGACAGATGTTTCACGACGATGAAGACGGGTGCATCCACCTCTCAAGCGGCGCCGCCTTCACCGCCACCAGACCGGGGGATCCATAACCATTACATTACTGCCCACTTTAGGGGCGTAGCCGATAGGAATCACGATTTTGTTTTAGTAAGATACCACTTAAAACCCAATTTTTCCACTTATATACCTGGGGTTAGGCGTACAGTAGTAAATCCTTCTCCGGGCCATCTAGCTGTGTACATAGATTGCCTTAAGGGCRGCTTAAGGTTTCCTTTTCATCCCTTTCTTGTAAAGATTTTGAACAAGTACAAATTAACCATTTCTCAATTAATGCCCAATTCCGTCGTGACCATTCTAGCCTTCATTGCCATGTGCAAGATTTTCGAGCTTGAGCCGACCTTGACCTTATTCCGCAACCTTTTCAAGCTCGCGCATGTCCGTGGAAACAACTACGGGCCCGACTGGTACAACTTTTGCACATGCCCTTCGTACAGGGTCGTGGAGCAGTTAAGGTCAAACCAAAAGTCGTTTAGGGGAGAGTTCATAATGGTCGGCTGTAATGAGAACTGGATGGTTAAAAGGAAGCCTTCCAGTAGGGGTGTCAGAATAGAGTTGAATTCTGATGTTCCCGTCATGAATGAGGCCGAAGGGGCGGCAGTTGTCTACTTTCAACAGGCAAGGCTGCGCAGTTTGGGCGGCGGACCTGAAGGCGTGACGGGTCACTGGCTGCCAACAAGGATGGATCTCAACAATGAGTTCTTCCTTTCTTATGCGGGGCTTAGTCCGGCTCATGATCCTGGTATGATTGTGTCTAGTTATATGCATCTTTTTAGTATGTGTCTTGCTGGGCGTCTAACCGCTTCTTGTTTCAGTTTTCAGCAAGTCCAAGCTACTATCGGAGACCATGAAAGCCATGGACAAATCCTCCTTGGAGTACACCATGATGCTCGCCGAGCTCACTGTGGGCGAGATGAACATTCCTTCGCCACCTCCAGTAATTCTAATTCCTTGTCTTGTATTTTATTGACAGCTTTGCATGTGCCTAACCTAAGTCTTTGCAGAACCCACGAAACGCCCTTGTGGCCATGAACACCCCTGCTGAGGACGACAATGAACAGGGAAAGGATGCTGCTGAGGTTGGGGATCCCTTCGGCGATAATGTGCCTGTCGAACCATCAATGTTTGATGAGACGCAAGGGGGCGAGACCCAGCAAGCCGGGGGCGCCAGTGAGCAGTCGTTGGACTATGCTGACTCTGATGACRCCGATGACTACAATGATGATGATGACGAYGATGATGACGAAGGGGGTGACCAGTGCCCCGGGGACGACGCCCTTGCRAGCGATCACGAGAGCCACTCTCCAGAGGGCGACCAGGCGCGACTAGAGAACTCTCCGCTGTCTCCTGACCCTACTATCACCCTGTACTCCAGAGGGCGACCAGGCGCGACTAGAGAACTCTCCGCTGTCTCCTGACCCTACTATCACCCTGTACCCCCACCTTTTCATGAGGCGGAAGGAAAGGCGAGTGACAAGGGCCATGAAGAACATCTTAACCCTTCATGAGGAGAAGACGTACAGGAATGAGGGGTCGCCAATGATAGATGCGGCAAGAGATCTGTGGATCGAGGTATTCATTAGGCGTTTGGTGCCTTTATTTAGATTTCCCTTTGCATTTTCTAACTTCCGTTTGCTTGTTGTAGTTCTCTGGGCGCTTCGAAGCGATCAATAGGGAGATATACGAGACCATGAAGCAGTATAACGACATGCTCAAGGACCTCAAGAAGGTGGAGCAGAAGCTTGAGGACGAGAAGAAAGCTCATGGTMTCCTAAAAGCTTATGTGGACACCCTTAAGACTAACCAAAAAACCGAGGTGGACGCCCTCAACAAGAGGCTGGAAGACTCTGCCACCGTTGTTAGCAACCTTTAGCAGGATCTGATGGCCGCCAATGAGTTCGTTACTCAGTCAAATGAGGGTCTTGAGTAGTCGAAGCAAAAGCTCTCCGACGCCTTGCTTGAAAAAGATCAGTTGGAGAGCCAACTGAAGAAGGGCGCTGCTGRCTGGTTTGAGCAATGGAGGCAATCCCAGGCYGACCAGATCTATACTGGTAAAATTGCTAACCAGGCTAAGGCCAAGAACGTCGCCGCCCTGCACGAGAAGTATAAGACCGTCTTGGGCGCTCTACTTCGAGTGAAAGCTGATGAAGTCATGACTGTCGTCCAAGAAGAGCTAGATGGTGAGAAGAGAGTCATGATGGAGGCCCTCAAGAAGCAGCTCAAGGCGGACCAGGAGGCGGTGGCTGCAGCTACTTTGAAGAAGCAGCAGGACGCCTTGGCGGAGGCGACTGAGCTGAAGAAGGTCGAAGCTGAAAAGAAGGTCGAAGCGCTCAAAGAAGCGGAACGACAAGGGTCAGGCCAAACCCTCTCAAGGAGTGGCYGACCCTGGCAATCYATAGGGCGTCCAAYACCAGTCGGCTCCTGAAGGGGAGCCGAAAAGGCAGCAGACCTCCCACTCTTCCAAGAGTAAGCAGCCCTCCCATGCCTCAGGAGTYTCCYAAGCTCAGAAGAAGTGACCTCCTACTCTCGTTTTTAGGCGTCCGTATGCAGTTCACYTGTGTTTGTTTTCATCATCATCTATGTAATAATTTGAACTTCATATGTTGTCTCTGTATTTTGAATTATCATTGTTGTAATTGAATTCTGCCTATGTATGGGCGTTTATTGACAATATATATTATCTATGAAGTTGCAATTACAAAATTTGCAAATTTTTTTGCCCAAATGTCGTCTTTCATTTCATTAACTTGCTTTATTTACAATGATGTGATTGATATGCCACAACTCACTAGCACACAATGCACATACATATGATGCCCCTATGACATCATTGTTAATAAAAACGTAAACAAAGATGAAAAATGACTAACTATGAAAGACTTAGCTCATATGGGCGTGGGCGTTTGTTGTGCTCAAACGTAGTACTTACACAGATTGTCAGCATTCCAAGGTCTGGGGAGGGCATTGCTGTCTGAGTCCTCAAGGCGATAGGTGCCAGGTCTCACTTCTTCAGTGACTTTGTACGGGCCTTCCAAGTTGAGCCTCAACTTGCCCGTGCGTAGGTCTCTCCCAGTGGATTCCAACTTCCTCAAAACCCAGTCGCCTTTTGCTAGTGGGCGTGACTTCACTCGACTATTGAAGTATCGAGTGATCTTTTGCTTGTAGGCGATGGATTTCAGTAGGGCGTTTCYCCTGGTTTATGGCAACAAGTCCAAGTCAATGCGTTTTTGCTCTTCATTAGAATCATGATCATAGTAGTTGACTCTGGGTGACGGAATGCCTAATTCTACTGGAAGGACGGCCTCGCTACCATATACGAGTGAAAAAGGAGAATGTTCAGTTGATTCCTTGACCGTTGTTCAGGTTGACCAAAGGACGCCTGGCAACTCATCAATCCATGACCCTTTCGCCCCCTCAAGCTTAGTTTTGATCCCTTTGAGTATTACCTTGTTGGCGGCCTCARCTTGGCCATTGCTTTGGGGGCGATTGACTGTAGTAAACCTTGTCTAAATCCCAAACTGCTCACAATACTTCTTGGTTGAGGCGCTTTCAAATTGTCTCCCGTTGTCTGAGATCAGGACTTTAGGAACGCCAAATCTGGTGATAATGTTTTTCCAAATGAACTGCTGGATTTGGCRTTCATTCACAGTGGCTAATGCCTCCGCCTCTACCCACTTCGTGAAATAGTCAACARCAATGATTAAGAACTTCCTCTGACCAGTGGCAGGCGGGAAGGGACTAAGTAAGTCAATTCCCCACTTGTCAAAAGGCAGAGTAAGGAGAATGGCGGACAGATTTATTGCTGGCAGTCTTGGGATATCGACGTTGACTTGACATTGGGGCACTTGGTCACTAGGTCTTGGGCGTCCTGCTTCATTGTGGGCCAGTAATATCCTGCACGCAACACCTTGCCTGCCAACGTCCTAAAGCCTTGATGGCTTTCACAGGCGCCCATGTGAACCACCCTTAAAATGTAGTCACCCTAATCAAGCGTGACACATCTTAGCAATGGGTGAGTATAAGACTTCTTGAACAGCTTATCATCATGCCATAGAAACCACTTGGCTTGCCTTTTCACTCGTTCGAGCTGCTTGTCGTCGGCTGGAAGTTCGTCGTCCTTCAAATACTTGACAATTTGGTCCATCCAAGTGTCTRTACGATCTAAGACCATAGTAGACTCATTGATGCTTGGCTCCTTAAGAACTTCCCAGATAATTGTTTGAGGCGTGGAATTCTCAGTTGAACTAGCAAGGCGAAAAAGGGCGTCCGCCTGCTGATTCTCGGACCTTGGTATATGCTTAATGACAAAGTGAGAGAACGAGCATTTCAAAGCCTCAACTTTGCCCAGATACATCTTCATTCCATCCTCCTTAGCCTCGTAGTCGCCCGAGACCTGTCCGACTATTAGTTGGGAATCCGAGCTAACTATGACATTTTTGGCGCCAACTGTCAAGCACATTTGCATTCCGAGTAGTAGGGCCTCGTATTTCTGTTTATTTTTTGAGGCTGCGAAGGCAACTTTACTGCATATTCAAGGCGTCACCAACATCGATCTTGATTAAAATCCCTGCGCCGCTCCCACCTTTTGTGGACGAGCCATCCACAAACAACTCCCAAGGCTTGTTCGTCTCTACATTGGGCGGTTCGTGCACTCAACAATGAAGTTCGCAAGGGCTTGACCTTTATCGCTTTTTGGTTCATACTCCAGTCCGTAGTTTGAGAGTTAGTTTTCCCATTCAGTCATGCGGTTAGGATGATTTCTCCATCAATAATTTTCTGATTGGCTGTCCTATGAGCACTGTGATGGGGTGGGCGTGAAAGTAAGGCTTTAACTTCCTGCTCGCAATCAAAGGCGGACACTAGCTTTTCAATCATAGAATACCTTGTCTCCGCCCCCCTAAGCGCATGAATGACAAAGTAAACTAGATGCTGGTCTTCTCCCTCTCGGCTACCAGGACGCGCTGGTAGCATGTTCAAAAAACGCCAAGTACACGAACAAAGGCTCTTGGTAAGGGCGAGACCGCTTAGGGAGGTTGTGAGTGTTGTTTGAGCTGTTGGAAGGCGACTTCTGCTTCGTCGTCCCACTAAAAGGATGACCGTTTCAGCGTGCGAAAGAAGGCTAGGCTCTTGTTCCGTCGACCTCGAAAGGACGGCCAAGTGCTGCCATGCAGCCAGTCAGCGCTGGACCTCTTTCACATTTCTGGGCGACTGCATGTCAAGGACTGCTTGTTATTTGTCCGGATTAGCCTCATTACTCTCTCATCAACAAGGAATCCCAGACATTTGCCCCCTTTGACGCCAAGATACACTTTTTAGGTTGAGGCGCATGCTATATTCCATAAGGAATAGAGGGTCTCCTCAGGTCCGTCACATGTTCATTTCTTTTTGCTTTTCACATCATGTCATCTACATAAATCTCCACATTACGTCCTATTTGCTTCTTAAAAATCTTGTCGACCAGCCTCTAATAGGTGGCGCCAGCATTCTTTAGCCCAAAAGGCATCACCTTTAGCAGTACACGCCCCTATTGGTAATGAAGCGCTATGCGGTTGGTCTTCTTCTGCCATTGGAATCTGGTGATAGCCTGCTTTGTGTCCATAAAGCTGAATAGGCGTGTCCTGCCGTGGAGTCACTAGTTTGTCAATCTTTGGGAGGGGGTAGTCATCTTTAGGACAAGCTTTGTGTTCAAGTCCGTAAAGTCCACACACAACCGCCACGTCCCATTGGGCTTACGGACTAACACTACGTTAGCCAGCCAATTCAGCGTATTGACACTCCCTAATGAACCCGGCGTTTAGTAACTTTTCAACTTCTGCTGCAGCTGCCTGGCAGCGCTCTTGGCCTTGATGCCGTAATTTCTGCTTGACTGRCTTATGTACCTCTTTTAGACTCAGCTTATGGACCATCACCTCTGGGGCAATGCCTGGCATCTCTTCTGGAGCAAACGCAAAGACGTCTCTGAATTCCTTCAAAACTTCAACAATTTCATTTTTCAATTTTGAATTTAAATTAGCCCCAACTTTGGTGGTATGTTCTGGGTCGTCATCAATCATCACATMCTCATGGTTTTCTGCAGGGCGTGGGCGGGCATATCTTGGGGTTGTCACTCAAGCATACCCCCATGGGCGTCTTCGTGCTCTCTATTTCCATGGGGTCTTCAGCTTTTGCTTTTCTTTTCTTCCCTGCCGCAGATGGTTGGGCGTYAGTGCGCAGGCTATTGACATARCACTCACGAGCAGACTTCTGATCCCCATAGAGCTTTCCCACCTTGCCATTATCTGTCTCATATTGCAGCAGAAGTTGATATGTTGATATCGCAGCTTTAACCCTATTCAGGAGAGGGCGTCCAATAATGACATTGTAGGGAAGGCGAATATCAACAACTATGAACTCAACCATGAGGCTTCGACCATCCTTTTTCTCTCCAAGGTGTACGAGAAGCTTCACCGTACCTTCAGGCTGCAAATTCTGTCCTCCAAAGCCGACCAATGGTTGTGACAAGGGCTTGAGCTCGTAGGGGTCACACTTCAACTGTTTGAGACATTCTAGTCTRATTATGTCAGATGAGCTTCCTGAGTTCACCAACACCCTCTTGACTCTGGCATTTGCTATCTTTAGGTCGACGACAAAAGGATTGTCATGCGGTACATTTACCGGGCGTGACGATCGGCTATCGAAGACCATGGTTGGACAAGAGGGCGGGTCTTCTCGCGACACCTCCAGGACCTGGCGACTGAGTTCGGAAAGATGTKTTTTCCGGCCTCAGTTGCTGGGACTGCTAGACGCCAGTCYGCTAGTAATTACGCCTATTACATGGTCCGTCTCGTCGCTGGCAGTTGGCTTTGGGCGCGACGTCTCCCTGGGTTTGTTCTTCAAATATTTGTTCAACTTTCCTTCATCCGCCAACTTATCCAGGGCGCTTTTCAATTCTCTACAATTTTTGGTTGTGTGACCGCATTCTTGTTGAAATTCAAAGCACAAGTTCTTATTCCTCCTRTTTGGGGTTCCTTGAACTGGGTCAGGCTTCGGCAACATGTCCTTGTTCTTAATGTCCAAGTAAATCTCACGTCTGTTCACATTGTACTTTGGGTCATTTCCATCGTCTCTCTTCTTGAAGGTCTTACCTTTATTCTTGTCATTGTTATTTTTCTCCTTACGTCCACCATTCTTTCTCTTTCCATTCCCATTTCCATTTCCATTTCCTTTCTTAGGAGAGCTGGGTCCTCCCATGTTGTTGATCTCATGGGCGCGTATATACCTTTGGGCGAGTTCCATGTCGCCTGTATAGGTTTTGATGTCCTGTAACAACAGGTCTTGCTTAAACCTTGATGGCCTGAGGCCGGCCAAGAAAGAAGTGAACGCCACTGAATCCTCTAGATCAGCGATTTTCAACGACTCCGCACTGAACCGCCTAATGTACTCGCCCAAGTTTTCTCCGTCCTTTTGTTTGCAACTTAATAAGCAAAGTTTTATCTTCTTATGGCGTTTGCCAGYAAAGAAGTGTTGTTTGAATAAAATCTCAATGACTGAAAAATTTGTAACAGAACAAGCAGGAAGTTTACTGAACYAAGTGACAGCCATACCTTTAAGGGTAGTGGGAAAATACTTGCACCAAGACGCCTCACTCTCCGTCTGGACGACCATCTGAGTCTTATAGGATGCCAGGTGTTCCTCTGGGTCTGTCGTCCCATCGAAGGGGTTGATGGACGATATCTTTACCTTCATGGGGTCTTGGGAGTCTAGGATCTCCCTACTGAAGGGCGTCCTGTGACTCAACATCGAGCTCCCCAGGAAGTTCTCGCCCACTAATTYGCCTGGGCATTGGGATACATGCTCCCCACCTTAAGAAAGGTCCCTGCRAGAACGAGTCCTGTGGGTGCGACTCTTGTCCTCCGACGGGGACCGTGATCTGTGAGTGGACTCCTCTCTGGGCGATTGCCTCTTGGTGACGTGAGAGCGCGAGCGTTCATGCCAAGGGCTGCGGYGAGGAGACCRATCATGCCTGGAGGCGTCCCTGTGGGATAGGGCGTGCCTTTGGCTTTMCTCACGCCTGGGACTACGGCGAGGGGAACGGTGAGAGCGAGCCGGAGAGAGGCGTCGGACTGGGGAGGCATGGTACCCAGAAYGCGCTTGACTCTCCCTTGTGGAGTTCAAGATGTCCCTGGCRTCCAAGGCACCCTCTCTGAGATGCCTCTCCTCAATGATGCGACGGACATCATTAGGATTGGGGGCCTCACGAGGGCGGGAGTTGACTTCCTCCCTGTGAGTCATCGCGCGGCTCAMCCGAGGAGACTGGCTGCGTTGTCTCTAACTCGGATGAGGGGACGAAAACACAAAGGGGCCTTCAGTGCGCGGCCTTGGGGCGTCTGGGACATGTAGAGTGGCATCCACTAAGGGCTATTGGTGCTGAGGCTGCCCTTGGACGGGAGGGAGCCTTGTGTTGATGAGCTCCATTAGGGCGTTCATCCAACGATCAAGTCGGCCCTAGAAGCGATCAGTCACGGCATTGAGGTCCTGGACTGTGACAAACTCTGGGCGTCCAGGTTCGGACGTAGCAACTTCTTGAATTTCGGGGCTGTGGTGCGACTGGGACCCTCGGCGCTGAGAGACAGACTTTCCAGCCCTTGGGGCGCCCCCAGCACGAGTAGAGTTTCTTGTACCAACCATTGTGACTTTCGAGGAAATGTCTTCCCCACAGACGGCGCCAATCTGTTCCGGGCGTTAGGAACTTAAACGGATACAGGTGTGTGAAATAGGGTCAAATACGAGTCAATGTCCTTAGCTCGTTGGGCGGTTGGTACACGTCAACGTCCAAAAGTATGTCTCGGGTCCTACAAAAGAGAAAACGGTGATTGCCTCGGGGGGTTGTACCCAGGAACGGCCCTCCGACGTTCAAGTCAGATCACTAGAAAGAGAATCTAGAGAGAGAAATAGCCGAAATCTCAGAGAGAATGTCAGGGAATCGTTACCTCATACACTGATTTTGAGGGTATATATAGACATTTTTCCTGTGGCATAAATCGTAATAAACAAACCTCMTTGGGTGATGGGCCCCGTTTGGGCCTTTGCACCATCGATTGGGCCTTCTATCTTGGACCAAGTCTCCTCCAATGAAGGGCATTTGCGTATTTTCATCCTTATTGGGCCAACTCAAGGGTATTTCGATAATTTCATGTATACAATTGGACCCAGAACACATTGGGCTGGAACAACAATAAACTGTGGACCAAGTTTAAAGACTTGTTTAAATAATAATCGGAGAAGCTAACAAATTTAATATGTTGTCATTGCGTTAATATTACTCAAATTATCACGAGCTAAACTTTGTAAAATGCAAATTTATAAAATGTTAACTATGTAAAAGTTGAAAAATAATTTTATTTTATACCGTACCAAAATGAGTCCAAACTGTACTATATTCGCGTCTGCTCAAGGAATTACACCGAGTAACGAGAAAATTAAGGAAAGTTTATGAATGGGGACGACTGCTAGCACATTCACTTGGCTCTGTATTGAGCCCAGAAAATGGATCTTCTCCCTCCTGAAAGCCTGCAAAATAGCAAGAGTTACTGAYCGGGAAAACTCCTCCGATACTTAAGCTAGACTGACTCCCAAATTCAAGATGAAGCAAGTCAAAGCTTGACTGTACTTGAAGAGTTGAGAATTAGCTAGATATCCGGATTATGTTTACCAACCYCTCTTTACAGGGTTTTGTCTGATTGTACTTGTTTATTTTCTCAATTTAGGTCTGTAGAAATACTATTTTTACTCAATGTGAGACAATAGTACAYTGAATTTCATGATACTTTCAATTGTCAGAGTACTTTTTCATTCAAGGATGTTTTGTTAACCTACTCTTTTAAKGGTCCACCTTTTTAAGGGTATGTGGGACCCACCTTTATAGTCACGTGGGGCCCACCTTATGCCACGTGGGACCCTGTCAAAGGGTATGGATAGAAACAACGCGGAGTATATACGCACAAGAGTGAGAGATAGCTCACGTGATTAAAACTCCCCTTTCGATCTCAGGATATTTCGAGATTGATTCTCATTTCCGCTCTTATGGCTCTCTTAACAATCAAAAAATAAAATTGTTTAACAGATTGCCAAAAAGTCTAAACTTTTAAACCAACAGTGGAGTGACTAAATCAAATAAGAATCAGCTTCAAATTTTGACTAGTGAGAAAAGGTATTCAATGAAAAGTGTGAATTTAGGATTGCAAAGTTGAGTGGATTTTATTTGGTGGATACAATGAACGTATGCTAATATGCTAAAATATATACGCACATATATCTGCAAGAATAGTCGCATGAGAGGAACTTTCTCATCGAGCACTTTATATGTAAATWTTTTTWAAAAAAAGAAGAAAAAAAGGCACAACATTAGACGATATATAAAGAAAGCAAACTAACTCTATTAAGAGGAGGAGATCGAAAATGGTGAAAAGAACATACTGTGAGAAACAAGGGGTCAAAGAAGGGGCCTTGGACTCCAGAATGTTGGAAATGTTGGGTATATCAAGGCTACATAGATAATTGGAGATGGATAAATCATAGATAGATGATCTAAAGATAGAATTGATATGTAGTGTCATGATCTTAAACTGTTGTCTTAAAAATGATATTTGCCCCATCAACATTACAAAACATTATGTCCGATTCGTTTCTCAATGTTAACATCACTTCTACAAACTCATGAATTTGAACGTGAGAYATTGGAGTCACACAAGTCCTTATTTAAAAGA
Source organism: Bassia scoparia (assembly GCA_008642245.1). Taxonomy (NCBI): domain Eukaryota; kingdom Viridiplantae; phylum Streptophyta; class Magnoliopsida; order Caryophyllales; family Amaranthaceae; genus Bassia; species Bassia scoparia. The sequence continues at coordinate 8,694 of SNQN01006049.1, read as the reverse complement.
TAATATAAGATAGATTAATGAAATTGTTGTCCACCTCATACTAAAGACCAAACATCTATTTATATCAGAAAATATTGTAGCCAACAAAAGGAGGTTACAAGTACCATTTAATCATAATAATAATTTATTAAACCTCCATAGTTAATAAGAATTATTTTATCATGTTTAAAAGTTGTTGAGATGGTTTTGTACTTCACCAACAATGCAACCACTCAATATTGTTTTTGGTTCGGTAGGAGGTTTCCCCTCTAGTAAGTGGTTATAATGAATAAACTCGCTAAAGTTAAAAAAAGCTCATAGGGACGCAAATAGAGGCTAAAAAGGTATTGAACAATGGATATTAAACCTAGTGTGGAATGAAATTGAAGTTTAGGACAAAAAARATTGATCGAAGATACGAAAGCCTTGCACTAAAATAGTAACAATAGAGTCTGTTACTGATCGAAAATATTTAGTTGACTTTGTTGACCAATGTTGACTGTTAGTTATTGACCACAATTAACTAAGACTTTGACCAACGACAATTAAGATGAATGTTGTCTAGAGACAAGCGATACTCGACACTCATTGAGTAATCTTGTCCAGCGATAGAGCATAAGCGCTAGAAGAGAGTACTTGAGAGGTGGCTCATTTAGAAACCGCCCAATATAGAAAGGCCCATGAAACATCAAGCGACGAAGGAGACTTGGAGGAAAAGCAAGGGAGAATTCAAATACTGAAAAGGAGCGCCAAATCAAGTAACCGTCGGAGGGAGAAATCGTTGCAAATTGTCCACGATCTCTACCATTGAAGGCCTATAAATAGGCAAAGCCGGATCATAAAAAAGGACAATCAAACACAAATCAAACAACACTTATCTTTTTTTTCGCATTTCCTAGCTTTTCTTAGTCGCACTTGGCTTAGCAACCAAGTATAGTGTAGCTTAGTTTAGATTAGTTTATCTTAGCATAGTTCATCCCTATGGATCATTAGTGTGCTTTTATCATTCCCAATTCTGTAAACATGGAGGTAATCATCCTTCCTTGTAATACAATTGTGTAGTCTGACTCTATCGTTACTATCTAATGGAAGGCTTTCGTTTCTCTTTATTTCTGTTTGTCCTAAGCTTCAATTTTATTCTACAACAATTCTAATTCCTTATGTTTATACATTTTTAACTTCTTCTACGATCCATAGGGATGAACTAGAAGTAACACTAATTTTTCTACTGAACAAGTATGAGTGTATGACTATTACAAGTATTCTCAAATGAGCCCTTATGTCCCTTATGTCGCTTAACAAAGCTGTTTTTTTTAATAAAGGTGCAACTATATGTTATGCTAAGCTTCTCACTCTCTATCYTTCTGTACCATAGACTGTACCTGAGGAAATATCCCAAGATATAAACACGAGATGCTAATAGTCGAAGGTGCTTCATGGCTTAATTTGATCCACATTTTTCATTCATAAGCATTATTGCATCATTAAAAATATTTATTTAAATTCCTAATGCTGCCTAAACCACCAACACCTTAGTATAGATTCTCTTAGTAGCATCGATCATTTATTGATCTTATACTAGACTTATAGTGCAATGGCGTAAAAGTTCTACATTTGTGACAGGGTTAATACATTTTTTATTGTTGTCGGGCACCATGTAGGTTATCACATATTACTGCTCTTCATGCACACATTTTATCTGGATGTTTTTAATCTCGAACCCTTATTGTAGATACCTACATTTGTCCCTATCACAAGAAGGCCGATGATAAGACACCTCTTGTAACACACAAGCTGAATTGAGAAAGATAGGGCCCTAACAGACCTGAAAAAGGCAAGTTTTGACTACACCGGGTACACTTTTCCAAGAACTTAGCACCTAAGTTTTAATTTTAATATAATTTTCACTTATTTTTAAGCATTTTTCGGATTTTTTCTGAAATTGTCTAAGCATTTTTGGCATTTTTTTTTTGAAATTTTCAAAACTTTAATTAATTTTGCAATAATTCATTAAATTATTAAAACAATTCCAAAATTCACGAAATTTTAACACTATGCACTATGTTTCACAAGGAATTTTATGCATATTTTTCCATGATTTTTGGACTTGTAGAAAAATAGTTATGAATTTCCAAAGCAAAAACACGAACCTGAGCGAAACCGCTAGTTCCGGAAGCTTCCGGAGAATTGTAGAATGTGGGGACCACTTGCATTGCTCCCCAAGGCAGTCCACATTCATCCTCTAGCTTCCCTTGCACGATTGTCCAGGTTCAATGCACAGAATCAATTATTTCCCAAAATAGAACCGCACAAAATAAGGCAAGTCGAGCAAAAACGGGGGGAAAAAAGCCTGGGCGCTATTACACCCACATTGGGCGTAATTGTGCCCAAAACTTACATACCCCCCACGCTTTGTTTTTCTATAAATACAAGGCCCAACCCTTCTTTTGCAACACACACACACTTCATATACACTCCCTCTGTCGTTTTCTCTCTCTAAAACTCTCTCAAAATTCTTCAATCTTTTACCCAAAATCTTAAACACATCAAAAAAAACTTCAAAGTTCTTTAACGGGGCGTTTGAAAAGTGGGAATGGAAATTTGGGTAATATAGGATGGGAATGGGAATTGAAATGTGGGAATTGATAAAATTATCCTAATCCCTTGTTTTTTTGTATTGATCTGGGAATAAATGAGGACTTCAAAAAGGAAAAAAAAAGAAATAAAATGGGATGTAGAAATAACTTTGAGCAAAGAAAAAGGAAAAAGAAAAGAAAAATAAATTCCCTCCCAAATACCAACCCCCCCTAAGTAATAAAAATGTGGGAATTAACCTTAAATAATCCTATTCCCCTTCCCTCAAATCATCCCATTCCCCATAAACAAACATGGAAATTTATACATTGGGATTAAAATTCCCATTCCCACAAAACAAACACCCCATTAAGGGTTCTTTAAGGTTCGTTTTTAAGGGTTCGTCAAGGTTCTTAAGGGTTTCAAAGGGTCAAAGGCATCGTTCTCAATCGATAGCGCCGTGTTGCAAGGTTAGTTTGAGGCCAATGTCTCAATCTCTTTACACCCTTTTGCATGTTTGTCATAAATTTGACTTTCTATGAAAATTAGCATGTAATATTTGATGTGGCACGGAAAATCCCTGCCCACGTGTCTCCAAAATATTGGTTCAAAATGATCCACGTGGCAAACGCCATCGTATTTATTAATCCGAACCAAAACGGGACGGAGAACCGACGTTTCTACACTAAAACAGTAGTAAGGAACGCTCGGGAGCATGGATGGACGACAAGTGTCACCCATCCAAGTGGTTCCTTGGTTTTTGAGGGATTCCCTATAAATACCCCAAAAACCAAGGAAAAAACACACARTTTCCATAGCATTTATTGCATAACTCCCAACTACTTCCTCTCTCTAGCTTGGCACTTTTTATTCCCTAAACTCCATACTTACTTAAGCATCGGAGGGGAGATAATCCAAATAGGATTATTCTCCTTTGTGCAGGTGCTAGACGCTCAAGATTTCTCAGCCAGGAGGTCTAGGAAAGCGAAGAGCAAGTCTACGTGCAATAGAAGGTCAGCTCTCCCGAGGTAGCATTGACGGGATGCCTCCACCCCTCTCTCAACCCADAAGCTAGGGAAATATTGTAGCCAGGCCACGTCATCAACCAATTTCTTTGCTACAACATTTGGCGCCGTCTGTGGGAAGGCAATCAGAAATGGCTTCAGGAGATGACCGCGCACCACGTAGGACGACCACACCTCCTTCCTCAGAGAAGGAAAGTAATCCCAATGGCGAGACACTCGCCGATCTCTCCACTTTCCAGGTTGGCCTGGAGGACAACACTGACCTGTCGCTTCAGGACTTGGACAGTAGGTACGTTTCGCATGACACTCTTCAGAAGGAAATTTCCAAGGGGGTGGACGAGATTTGGACTCGTTTCAGCCAGCAGGAAGAGCTGAAGAGTAGACTTGATGCTCTCCAAGCGGAGAATGCYCGCCTGAAAGCCTTGCAGGCCGGCAAGTCTAAGGTGATTGGCAGTGAAGCTCCTGCCAAGTCTCAAGCAGCRGAGTACAACACTCCCATCATTCCAAAGCTCCGGACCATCAAGGTCAAAAATCCAACACCGCAAGGTAAACATGTTTCAACGGAACACATTCCCTTGGAACGAGAAAAGGGCCAGGCCAGGAGATATCGTAGCACTCCAAAGCYTGCCAACACAACAACAACTGCCACCGGGGYAACTTCTGCCAGGGGTGGCCCATATAGGTTTGATGAASCCTATGTAGAAGATGACGTCTCCTCCCATGAACAACCAGAGGACGTCAGAGATCTCATTGAGAGGAGGAAGCAAGAYCGCGAAGCTTCTTCCATGGATGCCCGGAAGATCATTGAGATCAAAAGGGAGAAGAACCAGGATGTCAGGMTGATCCTGGACAAGAAAAGAGCTGAGAGGCTTAAGCAAGCCACTCGGTATGACGAAGATCGCTCTTTGACTGGTTCTACGCCAGTATGTACGGACCCTTCCCATCGTTCTCTCAGAACACATGGTCCAGCTCATAGTACATCTGGCCAGGCCACTCCTGCCTCACGTCGCCAGGAGCCAGAGGTTAGATCCCACCAACGTGGGGGGTGTCACCAAAGCGGTGCTCACCTGTATAGGGGTCATGGGCAAACGTCCCATGGAGTGACTAGGGGAATGCAAGCGATTTCCCTCACTGACAAGAACCCCTTCTCTCCATCTATCCTCATGGCCACGCAGTCYCAGAAGATCAAGTTTCCATCTATTGATGCCTATGATGGAACTACTGACCCAGATGATCACCTGGCCATGTACAAGCATCTTATGCTGACCACCCAGGCTAAAGATGCTACCTGGTGTAAATACTTTCYAGTCACTCTKAAGGGGCTGGCACAAAGGTGGTTCAGCGGCCTTCMAACGGGTTYTATCCACAACTTCAACGAGTTGGCTGTTCTTTTTACTCATCATTTCATGGCCCATCGCCAGGAGCAGAAAAGCAGCCTGCACCTGGGAAGAATCCARCAGCGGCCAAATGAGAGTTTGAGGAGCTATGTTAAGCGCTTCAACAATGAGACCCTACAGATTCCAGACCTGCCAGACCGGGTGATCCTGGACAATTTTTACAGAGGGCTGGACGAGGATAGCCCATTCAAGTTTCAGATGGTCAGACAACGGGTTGGAGACTTGAATGAAATGATGAGAGAGGCTGAAGCATAGATCCACGCTGAAGAGGTCTGTGCCGTCAAGAAGGCCAAAGAAAAGGTAACTCCCCCTTCCTCCAAACATCAAAGTAACCAGGCACACCGCAGTGGTGGGTCTGACAAAAAGAGGTCTGGCACCTGGAATATTGAGGAGGAGGGAACATCCAAAAAAGGGGCAGCCAGGAAGAAGAGAAAATTCAGCTACACACCTACGGTTGAATACACCAAAGATCTTTTCCAAGTCTACAAGGAGGTGAGTCGAGATGTCCATATCGACGATCCTCCCCCAATCAAGACTGAAATGGACAAGAGGGACAAGTCCAAATATTGTAAATATCACAAAGAGTCTGGACATGTCACCGATGATTGTTACACCTTGCAGCGCACTATTGATCGCCTGRCGCATCAARGCAAGGTAAAGAAGCATTTAATAAAAAGATTTCTGAAGAAATCTCCTTCTACGGAGGGTGCCCTAAATGAGGAGCATTCTGACTCCGGAATTGTCCACACGATCTCCGGAGGTTTCGCTGCAGGTGGTCCAATTGCTAAGGGTCACCTGGACTATGTCAGAACTCCTCAACAAGTCATGCTCCTGGACAAGGAGRAGGAGGAGAAGTTCCCARACGTTCTCATCTGCGAGAAGGATCGTGGGGAGGTAAGCACCCCCCATGATGACCCTCTCGTGGTCGAAATGAAAGTGGCGGATAAGCGTGTCCGTCGCATTCTTCTTAATGAACACGGGAAGCTCCTCCACATCATTAGCTTTGAGTCCTCAAAGCTCAAGTTTAATGATGACACTTGTGCGTGCCCACAATCCCATCATGGGGTTTCTGGTGTATCTTCAGCCAGTGGGAGTTGTCCCCTCTCACCCTCACGTCTGACGGGAAAACTTTTGTAGGCACTTGCGAGTCGTTCCTGTTGGTTAAAAAAAACATGACAGCCATACAACTGAATTATTGGCAGCAGCCAAACGCCTAAACGCTCAGTGATGGTGGTACACATCTGAGTTGATGAAGTTCATCAGTGACGAGGGCAAGGTTGCACAATATATGGAGATTCAGCAAGTCGCTCGAGAGTGCTCCTTACACCGTCAAGCACTTGCTGGGGGCAGGATAATGATGTGCCAAGACTTCGACAGCAACAAGGGTCTCCAAGAAGAGGAAGTCTGTGAAGTGATGATGTTCATGAACCCACCAGAAATGATTGCATCATTGGGGGTTTGGGTTTTTTTGGCCCTCTTTATTCCTACGCGGCCAGAACCAGGAGGCCAACAAGAAAGGTTCGAGTAACACCTACCTTGCCAAGGAAAACGTTAGTAGAATGTCATGAGTGACCAGCTGGGGCAGAAGTCAAAGACTGCTAGGATACAAAACGTCTTGCTTCTCAGCAGAGAGATGCCAGTTTCGAATCCAAAGATCGACCCAACATAGCCTTGATGATATCCTACTTTCAAAGCTAGAAACAAAAAAGAGAACCTGGGGCCGGCCGAAGCAACGGCAAGCCACGAGAAGAGCTAAAAGCCATAGAAAAGTGAATTTATTCGTCCTTTCCAAATACCCAGATGTAGTGGCCAACAGTAGTCCTAGTGCCCAAGCCAAAATGGACATGAAATTTGTGGACTACACTGATTTGAAACAAGGCTTGTCCGAAAGATAGCTCCACTCCCAAAGATCGACAAGCTAGAGACTCTATAACGGGCACGATGCCAGAGTTTCGTTGTGCTTTATCAGATTTCAATCAAATCCCCTTAAGGATTGAAGACCAGGACAAGACAGCCTTTGCTCACTACAATGGGTTGATTGTTACAAAGTCAATCCCTTTTGGCTGAGTTTAATGCCCCTGTCCTTCCAAAGATGTTAAACACCTCTGCGCTAAGCAGCTGATGGAATGTAAAGCCTACATTGATGACTGATCATCAAGAGCAGAAGAAGAAATCATGCAGGACCTACGGTGAACCATTGACACACTCCGACACTTTGGTATGAATTAAATCCGAAGAAGTGCTTCTTTGGGGTAATTCTGGTCAATTCTTGGTTTTTTCGTGGACGAAAGAGTAATTGAACTAACCTCGACAAAGTCAAAGCTTCCTGAACAGCAATCACCACGGAACGTGAAAGATCCAGAGGGCTGACGGGATGGTTCTGGAGCGCTTGGCAGGTGTCTCTCAAAGTCTGAGATAAATGACAATATTACTTTAGGCATCAAAAAGAGCGCAAGTTTAATGGACGAAGAGCTGAAGCTTGCCTTAGTCAAAGTTGAAGGAACACCTACACCACCCTTCCTAGTTAGTAGCCTATGGGAAGTGAACCCTTACCATTATCTGTCGGTGTCAGAGCATTCTCGGTCGAGCCAGTGCTAGTGGCCGAAAAGGGAAGAACTCAGCATGCCATCTAATTTGTGAGCCACGTGCTTCAAGGGCAGGAATGAGGCATACGCCACTCCGAAAAAATTTGTTGGCACTTATGTATGTGCTAGCACAGAAGCTTCGTCCTTACTGCGCAGGCACATAGATGTTGTTTACACCGACTGTATGGACGTGGGCCGCGCCCTCAGCGTATGACATCTCGAGCGCGCGCTTGGGTACTACAGCAGTTTCTTTTGCGTGGCTTGAGCCACGGATCCGACTGAGTGCTTGCGTATGTTGTCGACTTAGGGAGTCGCCACGGAGCGTGCCTGGAAAGGTTATTCACCCGGTCAGCACGCCCGAAACGTTCCGAACGCCAAAACACGATAGACGCCGCTCACGGTTCTCCACGAAGTATATATTTCCCAGTCGGGGTCGGGGGACATCCCGTACGGATCTGACCATCTAATAAACCCAATTCCGCGCTACGCATGTAGCGGGCCCTCTACTCGGTCTCATTGTAAGTCCCCAAAATAAAACACAGCCGCACATAAATTATTTCGTGGGAAGCTCCGTCAGAATACAAGTGAGTGCATCTGTTAGCTACCAAATTGTCTACGCACCACCTATACAAGACGCCACCCCCCAAAGTAGCCCCTAAAAATTACTACTACGTTACGTTAGTTTCTATTATGCACAAGAGACTACCTAACCTAGAACTTGTAACCAACGTGTTATATTAATCATAGTTAAATATCACGCGTGCCTAAAAACGTTGTCCATAGTTAATCTGACTTTAAAAGTTGATTCACTTATAAATTCCGGTCTATATGTTTACAAAACTATATACAAAGTCTATACAACCACTAACAATATGACACATAGTAATCGAAACTTCACCGTAAATATATCAATAATCATCTTACCGCTAAATCATGCAAGAAACAAACAAAGTTAGTTTGTAAAACGACATAAACGAATCTTTCGCCGTTGAATCGCATATAACATAAAACAAAGAAAAACAATGTAGGTCTCCCATGATAAACGTGCGAATGCGCAGAGAATCTTTCGTCCTATTGAATTCTCTACAACACAATAAAGAATCACAGAGTATTGACAATGGCTAATAATTAATG
>SNQN01006048.1:13555-39787 GCA_008642245.1 Bassia scoparia | reverse complement strand
TTCTTTGAGATCGAAATGAAGCAATTAGGAACTTACTCCAAACCGTATCTCAGTCGACCATAGGAAGCCTCATTCATACCTTTGTGACGTAGATCGTGCAAGTCTCATCGCATAATCTAAGACTCATGACGATACAAATAAGCAATTAAGTCGGCCTACCGAGAAATGTTTAACATGAAAGAACCCAATCTAACAGGATTTGATTAATTGCCAAATTCAAGAATTCATAAAACAAAAATTACACAATCATATTGCTAATAGATCCCCAAGGTTTCCAAAATTTTTCTTATACTACTCATGCATAATTCGAATTAGACCCACATAATACATTGGGGAAAACATGATTGCCACAAACGATACTTCTGAATCCTGAGAGATAGTGCTTGCACCCCCCAATTTACAATTATTCCTCGCAAACAAAAACCAAAAATATCTACCAAAATCGCCAAAAAACGACCTTCAAACGATCATTTAGGACGCGTGAACTTCGGGTTGAGCCTAGTGAACCGATCAGTTCAGTGAAACCAATCCGTTTGTTGATACTATCGCAACAATTTCACATATGCCATCATTGCAGATGAGAAGGAGACTCAGATATCTTAAGTATGTGGGGGGTGTCTTACCAATGATGCAAGTAAATAGTTAGAAATGACCAAAATGATTATCTCCTGTAGGCCCAATAAAATATGACAAAAGATTGATGTTAATGACATCCGTGTTTTCCTTTCTGCAAATCAACACAATGTCAATAGATTTGCTTGATGAGATTAGACCTCTTATTGGAGAATGCCTCTAGACTCATACTAGATAGAATCAATCTCTTCTTTACACCAAACACCTTCTTTCTCAGAGTAAATTTAGCACATCTCAAATAAGGACATATTTGGAGTATTTAAGAAGAGATCGTAACTGGATTATAGACAACGGTTTCTTTTCAGACTTTTATATGTAGGCTCAATATGTTAGTCCTAATCATTTTTGCAATTTTAGAGTTTTTTGCGCAATTTGATTAATTTGCAACTAATTAATAAAAATTATTAAAAAACCCAAAATTCACGAGAAGATGAATTCTTAAATCACCATAAGAATATGTTAATTATCCCCATCACAATGAAAACAGCACGATATTCATACTACATATTATATTTCCATATATTTTTCCAATTATTTCTTTTTATATTTTAGCATCAATTCTCTTACAGCAAAAACATCCATCCCGCAAAAATGCCCCGGAACAAAATATCGAAAAGCATTTCTTCCTTGGAGAATTTATGCCTGAGACAATGATCCTCGAGAAGGAAAGCCAAAAGAAGTCCCAAGTACATATCAACATATAAAATCACTGCAATTGTATGAAACCACACTCTAATTTACGAGACATTTTCATTCTTGATTATTAATATTCATTACAGATATCGGCATTTAAGCAAAGCATGTATGAGACCAAAAACAACAGAAATCCAACGAGGCGCAATTAATTTCCCCAGTCTTTGATGTGCTAAAATGCTTGCAGCTCTATAGATGCTTACCTGCTTTTGTGAGAACCTGACAGTTTCCAAGCCTTGCCTATAAATACCAGACCTCTACACCTATACACCACGACGTATACAATCTTGGGTCTGACCCTTATATGCTGCTCTCTCTCCGTCAAACCCTGACGCACAACTTCTGCAATAGAGCCATCTCACTTATATATTCCGACAATCAAACATACATTTCTAAACCATCATTCACATTAGCACGATCTAGAGTCATTACAATGGACTCTAATAGGCAAATCGAGACAAACAGGTTTCACTAAGTGTTCAATAGCTACGTCCCTTTTGGTCTTGACATCACTATAGTGCAAGTAGTATAAGCTTGATTTAAGTGCGTAATCTGTCTCCAAATACTAAACACTTGGTATATGCTTTTAAGATTTCGACTTACTGAGCTCTAATAGCAAGGTCAATAATTGGCTGGAATAAGCTCAATTCTCAATTTTTTTACAACATTAAAAGCAACTCAAGCGCTATAACTTTAATTGCCATCGCTGTCAATTGTATGTCTTCTTACACGACTTGCAACAAACACCTCAAATATGCGTTCCAATACATAAGAACTAAAATCAAACATTCGTTTTCACGCCAATAAGATAACTGTGGACAACCAGCATTAAAGGCTCCTGGAAATTACAGGACTATTAACAAGACCATCCTCAATAAACTATGACACTTGTATTTTTCGCATAACTATCTTCGTGCTCAATAACACACATTTGTTTCACCATAGTAAACCTCTCACCAACCGGGTGCTAATAAATGTGAAATATTTGGCTGGCTGGTATGGCATTTCGAGAATCACTCCCATCAGGGATTACAAAACTCGTAGTATACCTCGAACTTATAAAGAAAGGCGACAGCGACAGTGAAGATAAACGTTTTCAAATTATCATAAAAATGTTTTTTTTAAAAAACCAGAAATAAAATAAAATACTACGACTCCAATGGTTCGAACTTTTCGGGGATATCTGAATAGTGGCACTATACCTTTCACTCAGCTTATCCCTTTGCCTCTCTTAATTCGTATATCGCTTTAGCTATGACGAATCAATAAACAAGGAGTCCTTCGCCTTTGCTTATATCAAATATTATAAGAATAATAGGACTTAAAATTACAGGGGATGCTGTGCCGCATGCGCTTACCCAAAAGAAGGTTGTAAAAAATCAATGTGTATCATTTATTCAACTATTTTGTGATCCAAATTCCGATTACTCATGAGGAGCCGCAGGTATACTAACATACTCAAGGACAACACTCAAATGCAATATCTTCCACAAACTATTGCATTATAACAAAAAGTCAAGATATTTCGTAAGTTATTATAATATTGGGAATACTGAACAACAAAAGAACAATGTGCCCAACCACTTATCCAACATGAATATTGTGTTTTGTGTTTGGTTTTCTTAGCTCCAACCGAAGGGGGGCTCACATACGGCATCCTGGACCTCATACCGGACCCCTGCTGTAGTTTGACGCCTCGGTCATTGAGTGTTTAGCTATTTCCCCTAAAGCTCTAATCTACATCCTTTTATTGAGTTGGAGGCGGCGAAAAAACGTGGGAGATGTTGTCGCGATTTCGATTATGTCACCATTAAGACTGCGCTATTTTGGTTGCTATAGGCATTTCCTACAATACTACGAAACTAGGTCGTTTGCATCTTTAGAGGAAGTTTCCATTTCTGATCCAAAGGCATATCACTCTCATATGAGTGTGTTCTACACTTTCGATATAAAGACCGAGGGGGCATCACTTAAATTTAATGCGCTGAGTGCTTCTAAGTACGGCCAAATGGAACCAACTGTTAAGATTTCTTCGTTATAACTTCCACTATATGTGCTCTATGCCTATCTCGTACGCTCACTGTTAGGCTACCGTTGCCCTAAAAAGCCATAACGGTTAGACCTCCTATATAGTTGTTGATCATACAACAGGCTATGTGCGTTATATGTGTAAGGACGCGTCTTATGAGTCCTATTTCATGTGACCGTCTCATATTTGACATCACACGTAGTGATCTAGCCGTACGATAACGTAACATACTGACTGCAAGTGGTTTGCGACTTTTGCATTTCTTTATGCATTATTAAGGGTCATTGCGTAGCATTTAGATCACTGCTACGTGTATTTTTACGGATGTAAGAGCGTCTGTATAGCTTGTTATTAAACTTGTGAATCAATTAAAAGTTTATTGGACTCAGTGAACTAATCCCTTTATTTATTTGCACTATTTGATTGAGTCAAGGTTGATCATTCATTTTAAGCGTTTAATTCAGATTAGAATGTGTGTTCATATAAATTCTAAGAGTCTATTATAGTGTGATTTTGCGACTCTGTAATCATAATCATTATTGGTAAAGTGAGCACGACCGTCAGACCATTTTTGGTAACTATCCCTTTAATAATAGAAATATAGATAGCCTTTTTACAAATTATGAGGCAAATATACTACATATAGATAATTAAACACGAATGAATATGTTGACACAAAAAATATCGGATCTATAAATTCTGATATAGAAATAAAAATCAAAACGTCAAAATTCCGATTCACGAGTTGTTTACATCATTAGAGACCTGTTTCATTCGGACATATAAGCAAGTCTAGTGAATTCATAGTACACCGTCCACTAACGCAGTGCATTGCATCAACACGTTTGATCGACATGTAACTTAACTTTCGCCCACTAGATATGTAAAGGGCAGGAAGAGTGTAGGGCTACACATATTTCACAGATACTCCCCACACACAACGTAGCTCGGGCTTTTACGCGTGTCGAAAAAAACAAACCTGGTCCGAATCTTCGATTGAGCATTCGGGTTTGGTAAATAAAACACAAAAAAGAAAAAGACAAAAAGGTAAGTGTGCCAGTGTATAAATAAATATTCATTTATTCTACCAAAATAATCATCCGGGTCACTGATTCTATGACGAATTCACAAAGTCGTTTTGTCTGAACAACTTCGTCTAATGGAAGCCCATAATTGTCCAAAAATTATCAAGAGCTACATCCCTCTCATTCACTAGATAGCAATAGATACGAGAAGACACAGCGCCAATCCCACGGTTTAAGCTCAAGCGTAAAAGCGTCTGATAGAAGCTCACCCCTTAAGTAACCTCAAATTAAATGATTTGTCCCAAGAGTCGGAAAAGCCTAAACAACACAATAAGTATGTGCATCCTATGACGATCACCAGAATTATAAATTTAGTGAGCATTTAAGATATAGTTATCCAACCGATAGATTTCTTCTCTGTGCTTGCCAGATCGTCTCGACAAAGTTATCTAAGTCACCAACTTTGACACACCTGATTTGCTCTGGTATCATCCACCTCGTACAAAACATCTCTCATTAGCCATCTATTTTCATCAAACAACAACAACAACATTTAGCAGTATTTATAATAAGCAAATAGCTTGCAGATGGTCGCACATAACCATAACTACAATGAGATATAATATAGGTTAAAAACTGTATTTGTAGGTCCAACTTAGCCTCTCAGCATGTGGACATGCCTCAAACCGATAGAACTAGATAGAGCACTCTCCATCCAATCCTGAATCTCCCGCTCTGTGATTGAGATGTGTGCCGATCGATCTTAATTCGGATCTCTCTATATAGATAGGACAATATTCCACGAAGTCTGACATGGAATTTTCGTGTGATTGCTAAAGAACATAATATAGTAAATATTCACTGGTAATTTTGTGGCAAACAATCCCATTGAACTTTATCAAAATGAGGTAACATGCACGTTCCAAAGAGAAATGATGCTACAAAGTACAAAAATTGAGTTAACTGTAATATATATGGTCCAAAGAATCCTTTCTCTATTCCCCTCCCTGTTAGTAAAGATAGATAAAACCAACACAAATCTAAACAAAGAATACGGCATCTAGAGAAGATTAAAGCTATTTTGCCGTCAAACAAGGGGCTATAGAACGTTCTCTAATATTCTTTTCTCTTGTTCTTTCTCACTGTTATTTTTCCGTGCACTCATATGTTAGCAATACTCGAACATTAGCTCCACAAGAACAATGCCACCCATCTCATTATTTTTCTATATGGGCTCTTTCTATAACAAAAAGAAAAAAATTAAATATTAAGTTGGTCAATGGAATAACGATATCAGCCATAGAGCTGGAGAGACAAGACATGTGGAGCGACCTTCCTAGATCAGAGAGTTCTAACAACACGAAAAGTTACCAAATTAGAATAAGCAACAACTCAACGTTTAGCATCTCATTCTAGAGGCATATTACCCATCATTAAGCCTAGTCTCTTAAAATTGGAGATAAAGGAACTTCAGAACAACGAATATTATCCTATAAATTAGATGTCTCTTCGTCGCTTATCTTTTATATTGAGTGATAGCCAGAAAAACCTGATAGAGGTACCTCTTCGCAATGATCACATAGAAAGTAGGACTCTACACGTAAATCTCAACAAGTATCAACTGATGTATAACTCAAATGTGCAAGTGTCTCTACACACTATAAGAAAAGCCTCCTAACAATGATAGCAATTCCACAAGAGTGCATTACAGCAATATTACCATCACAAAAGAAGTCAGTCTATCTCTAAAAAATTCTAAAACGGACAAAATGCCGTCGAGGATAACCTACGTCACATGATATAGGACAATATCTATCATAAGATATGATGCACACTCTTGATGCTTGCGAAAATAACAGTTACACAAAATATACCTCAAAATAAAAATAAAGAATCTGTGACTAATAAGCCTCTGATAAAGGACATGTGAAAACTGTGATGATCTGTAGGATCGTATAAATTGCTAGAAGATAGACGGCCTGAAATTATTTTACCCTTTATATTAGGGGGGAATGTCCTCCTAAGTCGGCCGTTCTTAGGTATTAGCGGATTATATATAAAATAGATTAAATTTAGGAATAAATGACATACTCCGTTTTATATATAATAATCCTAGTATATTCTCTCGCCGTGTTCCTTTTGGCAATCAAGTAGTTCTTTCGAAATATGAAGTACTTATTACATTGTTTTTCTCTTTAAATTTAACACTCTTTCTTAAAGATCGTACGAGATACTCTCTTGTACAGCTTACTTCTCTATCTTCATCTCTGATCTTATGATGAGCGTTTTAACATAACAACGTCGAGCATAACAAACAAGAGACAAGCAAAGTAATAGAAGTTAAGATTAGACAACCACGAAAGGAAAACTTACCATAAACAAATAGAAAAAATAACATCTTCCGAACAGACGACATAACGCTGGAATAAACATGCTCAGGCTGACAGTCGAGTACCCAAGCAAGACTACGTTGCCAATACTGAAAGACATTCGAGATGTTTACTTAATCCTAGAAAATTGTCCCCTTAGGTATGGATCCAGGACAATTGGAGCAAAACTACACCAAGATATTCCCGCTCATAATGGCGCAGAGGCTATCCAGAGCTAAAAGCACACTTCTCCGCGCAGCATGAAACTCGAGATTGATTTTGCCCTTACATTCCAGAAGTCATCAAACAACCACAATGCAGCCTTCTAGATATATGAATAGGTCCTGGTGAGATTACGCACTACAAAATCTGTGACTCTATATCACACTGATATTCCGATCTAAATTATCCTAAGAGAAAGAATTTCAGGGAACGTCGTGTCCAAAGTGTGCTATAATATATGCTAAAAATAAACAATTAACCGCAAGTTCACGTGATACTGCCACTTCCCTTCTTTACTTCTACACCATTTAATATTATTCTCGTGTATTCATACAACACGCAATATATTCATACTTACTTGTTTTTAACTTCTCATTCATTTTAGATGGTGAGGAAAATTGCACGGGACAATCAAGTCAAAGAATGTACCAGTAAATATATACGACATGGAAAATACTACACTGACTTAACCATCTTCCACCTGAAAGTTGAAAAATCCTGGAGGCTCTTCGAGACGCCCTCTACAGCAGCTGAAAATTTATATGATGCCTGTTTGTTCTCAAAATGGCAGTGCCATCGAATACATACCTACCAGAATGACATACCATCCAGACTAAACTTTATGCTATATCATATACAGATTCGGAATACAATACACAGAAAATATTGTGACGGAGATTGGATATCGGTCACGAATATTTTTGGAGTTGAATCATCAAGTCAAAGGACAAAAGCGAAGGACACAATACCCCTAATTGCAACTAGAGAAATAATCTCCAAGATCAGAGCTAAGTGTTTTACCAAAGATAAATTGTGCTTGATATCCCGCCTATAAGTGCGCACTTGCTTGATATCTTGTAATGTTAAGCTCCTAGTTAATAGACATCAGCTACTGTACTGATGATATACGGCAGTATAATGAAGTGGCGTGCAAAAAAGTCATACTAAGAACGATCTTAATTATCAAATTCAAAGTAATCAGGTAACATAAAACCATTAACCACATAATAATATATATTGAGAGAAAGGAGATTCCGATAAGTCGTATCTTTGTGTTAGTACTAGACGTCCAAGAGTACATCATAGCTCTATCAATAATATCTGCTCAACAGTGCTACAAGATTGCGTTCTCTTGTTGGATAACACATTTCTAATTTTTTTTAAAAAAAATCTTCTACATTACAACACAACTAAGAATAGAGACTACGCTCTCCTATATTATTAAAAAATAGACTAGTATTTGCCTGATGAGCTGTCACATATGCACGCGAGCAATGCTATCCGTTACTAGTAGCTATTAAAAATAACCCATTTCGTCAACCCAATCCTCTTCTTTGTTATAATTGTTTACAACATTCAAGACGTATTTCTTATAGTTTTTTGATATCTACATCAATCATGCCGCCACGAACTACACTTAGTCAGCATCCGAGTAATTGCATAATAATACGTAGTCCTGGTTATCAGTCTTACATCCCTAAAACATATGTACATAAAATTTAGAGGCAATGTAATGTAAAGTCCTTACTTCCAATACGTCATATAATCAACCAGCTTCGTCTAAGGCTCAAGCTAATACTCGCAATCAAAGAAATGTCCACTAATTATCCGCAAGAGGACATAATTGCTTAATTAATGACAAATACGATAACTATTCATCAAAAGTAGTATCGCCTACCAAATACGTAGTGATACGTATTACTTGCCCTTTTAGATAAACTTATGTCATTGGACTTTATGAGATTCAGGCCACTACGAAATAAATGTCATTGACATTATTATGCCACAAAATTATATGACTTTCACAGTTCGCATATTTCTAACAAGGAATCCTCTTTACATACGCTCTTTCTGATAAGTACTGTACAGTTCATATACGGTTTATGACTGTTATCTGCTTATACTCAAGGAGGGTGTGACTGGCGAAGTTATTGGATATAGTATAGCGAGCATATTGTAATTCCTTTCTTTATTCCCTTTTTTTATTAACAAAATTATTCGTATTCTTTATATCACAGACTTGGGTGGTAGAACAGCAGATAGGGGATACGTTTACACTTTGCTATAGTACGGCTCAAAAACTCAGACCAAAAATAAATTGCACAAATAAAAGAATACTACACATATATTTATTTTTTTCTAGCGACGAGGTATCACCTCAACACTCGACTACATTCCGTGCATCCTTGTAATTGTCTGAAACTAGCTTTGCTAATTTAAATTATGATATCTTATCTTCTCTAAAAGAAGCACTCACTATCTATTGGGACTACACACTTCATTCTGACTGCTTTGGTCTTTTCTCTTCGGTAGTTCTTCTGATGGTTGAACCACAGGGCACATCTCCCTACATCGCTACTCACATCAACTATGATGATTGATTCCTCTGATCTTCGAGCTTCACATTCTGTATTATTCACACTCTATTGTAATCTTCATATCTTCACAGGTGACAACGGCTCACGCTCACCAGCCTCAACTCCGCCGCATCCTCATTGCATATAGATATTGACCTCTTACAATTATACAACACAAAACATTCTCTTCTTTCTGCAGCTTACACGTTTCTTAACAATGCAACAAGAGCGATGCGATATACATAACCGAACGGAACAATCTAAAATCAATCCACCTGGATGTTAATATATCTGCAAAGTATAAGTTAAGTCATCTCAGTAATAGCTGAGTCGATATATATTTTCATCTCACAGCGAATATTATTATATACTGGAATTTGAGGAACTTCAATACAGTAAAAGTTAATAGACTTTATGCGAGTGACAACCGAGTTTTAATGTGTTTTATAAAGAGCTTATGAAGTTGACATTAACTCCTAAATAGGCATACACATTAGAAAACTCTAGACGTTAAACTGGGTTCACTATTCAGCAGTAATCATTGACCACAAGATGAGAATTTGGAGTGTTTATGGAAAGTACATTTATACTTCGTATTACGTATCTATTAACAAACATTCTTTTTAAGAAACAATAAATAAACAGGATTAAAATCTTCATACACTAGGCGTAATCTAACATGATTAAGAACTCTCATATTTTAGGCATAAACGAATACTACATTTCCCTTAAACCGCAATTACTCTTTATCTAGGCAAACACTTAGGATACATCCATACAATTAATCTTCTTATACCACAATAACTATGTATTTGTATGAAAAAAATCCTTGTTATTAAGCTTTTTTCACAGCCGCAGCCATAATAGATCCCTATACGTATCAAAAAGCTCGTCGCGACTAAGATTTGTCTATATCCTCCAGCACACATGTTATACGTCCGTCTGCATTATGACTTATCTCTATATTAATTCTTTGTCAACATTCTTTAACATTGGATAAGCCAAGAACTATATCAAATATAACGGCATACTTTCAGAATATTTAATTCAAAAAATCACAGAACGACCTTATTAAGAAAAGCAATTGGCATCAACACATATTACAGATCAATCACTCTATACAGACATAATATCATCGGCATTAATTACAACATAGGAGAAATTTAACTCTCTCTCGAATTCCATAAAATCGTATAACCCAAGATATTTCTTTCGTGTAAACTTCTCCTATCTCTAACACTTCTTTATCTCTCGGAACCGTATACTGTATGATTATGTCTCATTCCTTCTACCTAACATCTGAACTTCAAATATTCTTGTATTAGACACAGACTTTCATTTCGCTTGAAGTCGTATTCCAATAAAGACATTCACACACTTCTCAGTCTTAGAATCATGCCTCGAATCTAAACTTAATTATACACATGATCATCTAATGTTCAACATGGTTAAAGGCTGCACTACCTGCAAATCAGAAAGGTAATAAATACGACTGTGGAAAATCAATCAAATATGCGGAATATGAGATTCAATAAAACACCAGAGCCTCAAAGAATGTTTACATTCAACAACCTCCATTGCTTATGTATTAACTGCACACTCCAAATATATCTGCAGTATCTATTTTGTACCCTTCCAAGCTTCGCTTCTCCAGAAATTGCAATAAAATACTAAACTAGCATCATCATATTAATATGGCGACCTACATTATAATAACAATCTCAAAGATTTATCTACAGTGTCAGCTAATAAGAACCAAGCATCAATCCTAAAAACCTTAGACTTATATTCCCAAAACCCACAATAAATATATTCAACCACTTCTAATAGACTCAATATCTACAAATCAATTCTTAAATCAGATAAAGTCAATACAAATATAATTTGTACAAAAAACTTCTAATAAGACATACAAAACGAAAATTCATACAAGTACCACAATACTTATTATTCTCTAAGAGTGATGTGAAAGAATGCCTAAAAATTCTAAGAAGTTACTCGAATTGTACTCTAAATTTCCCAAACTATATCTGAAGATAGAAGCCAAAAAACACTAGGGTCAATTCTTGTTGTTACTCCAAATAGAACGTTAGAATATGCGACAAAATCTCTAGTCACAGCTAAAATAGAAACACAATGAAATAGAATAAAGCTGAGCTATTCATAAAACTTGAATTCTCAGTAAATATATCTAAATATACTAGAAGAAAGTAATAAAAGTATTCATTACTATAATCTATAATATATGTATAATTTCGATACATCTGTTATCATAATTATATCATGACTCATTTTCCTCAATATAAATAAACTAAAGCTTCGAACATCTAACTATCTAGACACAAATATTCGTCAGCACTTCCATCAACTTAACGACACCACTATACGCCAGCCGACTTTTGCATCATTTACATAACAATCATTCACAACAGGCAACAGTTGACCAAGCCACACGAGACCTTCTAAAATGTGCTCACAGTGGCATCGACCACTATTCAAGATGTTATTGCTGGCCCAAAAGACAATAGTCAACCAGTTCATCACATTAAGCAAAAATTAAAAAAAAAGGGGTTTTTCATACAGAATTAGCAAATTCAACCAAAAGGACCCAAGCCACATAGAAAAAATGTTCGTGGATTAGGGGAGAAATACGGTTATATCGGCTGTTATTGCCGCGATACATTGAAACAAGCTCGTATTAAGAATTAAATACAAAACTATGGGAGGCGATACACAGGAGCTGAAACCTCTCAATCGTTCAGTCTTTTCGCGTCGCGACATTCTTTATACTCTAAACCTCCCTCCGACTCGGTCTCGCGGTCCTCCACAAATCTCACATAATTAGCCCCAATTCGCATGGCGAACTCCAAGCCGCACTCATGCACTTCACATTCAATTCCCGTAAAGGATCTCTTGCCGTATTGTGTAATCCACTCTATCTCATCATTCAACCTCCTCTCCATCAGAACAAAGCTCACTCGACATCTCAAAACGTCACTCTGAAGATAGGATCTCCTTCAGAAAACCATCTTTTATACTTCAATAACCACTAGATTATCGCACTACCAGGTTTATCATCAGATAGCTACTGATTCATTCAAACAACAGCCCGTGAACCTAACCAGAGGCCAAATACTATCAGCATACAGCAGAAGTCCAGATAACACTGACGTAATTAAGTCTTGGGGGAGACATAAACTAAAATAAATTCACAATACATCAAACAAGTTACCCTCTGCAAGCATGCCTCGAAAAACTTTCTGACATCTGTTGCTCCTGCGAAAAGCACAAAAAGAGCAACATCCAAATCTAGACATCTCTCAGTCCCATATCACACTTATCAATGCATCATATCTGCAATCTTGTATATGAACTGAGGTTGAGAAAACCCTAGCACATATCTCCATAAACTTCTACCAACAAGCGCATTCTCCTATAGACCTCCTCTATCTCTCCAGAACAACATCTTTGACCCGCTGAGTTCCTCCTGTCTTCTTCTTTGGAGGCTTAACACTCCACTTGTCCTCAAACTTGAACACTTAACATATCTATAGCTGAACCAACAATAATTCACAAGCACCGCGTGTAACTTACCAGTAAATAGGCCTTTCTGTCCAAAGAATAATTCACTGAATTCACAGTGCCAACATACCAGAGTGCTCACATCAAAGCGGCCTCAAACAGCATATCAGCTCTTAGATCCTAGACCAAATCACAGTACAATAGAGAAATGAATCAATGAAAGCACATAACTGGCTTAGAAATACATTGCAAACTGATTGAACCAGATGAGCAACAGTCTTTATCTCTATCGTATATCGTTAGTAGCGATTCGAGAGGAATGATAAGAAAATTTATCATAAAATCTAATTCACTTCACCATCAAGCATACGCTACATCACCCACTTCAACATATTGCCTCCAAAAATTGGAATGCGTATTTGGCACTTACTCCACTATCATCAAGTTTGTAACCCACTTGGAAGAACATACCTATATTATATCCAACATAAATGAAGGCATGCAGAACCAGCATCAGTGGTTCCCTCCTCACGAAGACCTACGACTACCATATCTACTCGAATAAGACAACTTGATTATACATTGGCATCTCCCACCAGAATTATGATCAAAATATATCCATAACTCATTCCTATCTATATACGGGCTTAACGTAGATCGACCTCGAAATGGCATGCACGACCTTACCAAAATAGCCACCAATCACCATTAGAATACTTCTATATCACGACAAACCTTCCATGCCCATGGTACTAATACTCCTCACAAGGTACAAACATAACATGCTTGAAATAGAGAGAATAGAGGGAACAACTTTAGTCATACTAACGCCAACATCCTTCGTAAACTCAAGTAGAAAGCGACACATTTTAAGAGATCAGCTATTATAATTGGGCTAAGTTAGGGCAGCGTAGTTTTATTAATGGATAATTACAGGCGAGGTAATATTAGTATGAAAGCTCACAACAATAGTCTACGCTACTGTATACAACGAGTTCACACGCAAGTTTCTACAAACAGAACACAAACTATCAAAAACAAGCCAGAATGATATCGACACAGATTCAACTCCCAAGACCAGACGACACTCAACTCAAGATATATACACTCCAATAAGATTCAGACAACCGAGCAACGTGCAACCATCCATAGAACAACTCTACCATCTAACAACCACATTCTTACATCCAGACAGTAAACATACCAATCCAGCATCTTTATTAAGTATACGGAGAACTCACAAAAGTGCTAATGAGACTATCTTATTTAGGGATCTGTAAGAGGAGAGAGTTTTCCCAGATACGTTACCATGTATTTGATAACAGGAAGCACCTTAGTTTTTGTTTTGGGAATTTATGTTTTGGCCTTTCTCTATTGTTTTTCTCCTGTACATTGATTTATTTCTCTAATGATGATTTGTGTTATATACTTCATACTCTGACACAATACTACACTTTATGTGCCTTGTCTATCTTTATTGACAAGCGTATTATGACCTCCACTTGAATCTAGTAAACAGTCACATCTCAAGTCGACCACACATAAACACCACACCATTTCACTCGAATTAGACACAGTAATTGAAACTTATCCATTCCTCAACTAATAGATAATACAAACCTTTCATCCGAATTCACCTCGAGTATGCTACTACCCAACTTGTATAGTCATCACATTGCATTTGTTCCCCCTGAGAGTTGACTGTATCCATACTTAGACTATCTAGCACCACCACCACCTTCAGATTCGACATTAGCTTATGACGTCCCACCACAAATCATATAAGACCAAGTCTTAGTGCTTTTTGGGGGTGATGTATTTTCTCTGACGAGGATGATACTAATGGGCGTTATAAATTTATGATAGGGTGTATTAAGGTAGAGTTATCGAAGAAGTGCTAAATTATGGAGAATTGCAAGGTACAGATGGTTTTAGGTCCTGGCAAAGTTGATCTTGATTGTTGCTGTAGAGTTTCCAAGAGTATGAATATAGGAGTCTATAAAACTGAAGCACGGCTTCCTAACCAATATAATGTGAGAAAGATCCACTTCTGCATTATTCTAAACCTCTACCTCAACACCTACAAACCTTCCTGCCAAATTTGATGTGATTCAAATCATTGACCATCAAATGATTGACGGGAACGATGAGAATAAGTAACTCGCAGAACAAACACTTTCAAATAATTTGGTCAGAAAACAGAGCAGATATATAAGGAAGAATATAAAGTGATAAGAGTTGTTGAGCTGCAACAAGGGTTAGCACAAGTATTATAGTGAAGTAATTATCTCAATAAAGCAAGAGGGTAGAAATGATAGCCGGTTGAGCCAAGAGATAACAGCAGATTTTGAAATTGAATTGTGCAATGATCACACTCCCATAAATATCTCAACGACTCTAATTGAGGCATGTGTAATATATGCCTGATAAACAAAGCCAAAAATAACTGAAAAGGATAAATCTTTCCAAAAAGAAAAATATCCTAAGAATTTCAGAAATATAAAATATCAATCGAAAAACACATCAGAGCTAGTTCGAGTTGAGTTCTCCACCTATGCTCAAGACTACCCTAGTAGAACAAGAGTACACAATTGCATATCCGATGTTAATCTTGCTTAATATCACCCAACAGAGTACAACATAGATAGCTTTAGATTGCAAATCAATAGATGGAGCTATTTTCAGTCATTCAAAAAACCCTTCTAATTTATCGTCATGCAAAATCAAAACGCAGTTACATAAGCGTTCTCACATCATCCCTGCGATTACACATATCACAATATAAATCCAGTGGCTAAATACACACACACTGATCACCACTACCAAAAATATCCCAAGGATGATAAAGATTCTACTCAAGACACAAAATCATCTATCGAGGAGGGATAATAGCACATCATAGAAGGACCATTCGAGACCATATCCAAATACGCCTCACACATTGAGACACATCAATATAACATTATTAATCAGGTACAAAAACCCTAAAACCATGTAGACTAAAACCCATGAAAAGAGACGTCGTTAAAACTACTATGCTAAATAGCAGAAACTTCCCAAATACAGACATTAAAGAGTATTCTAATTAGGTAAAAGAGATCGAGCTCACTAATTTATACCTTCATTCTCTTTTACTAAGCAAAACAAACACATCTCCCAAAACCCTAGTCATATACTCTATACTATTTATTGCTTCTTTAGACAAGTATTAACTGCGCTCACTCCTACTTGGTCTGTCCTAGATTACAGATAGATCCTTGCCTAGACATATCCCTGAACTAGAATTCGCTAAGAAAATATTTGAAATCGTAAGTCTAGAAGCGACTCATTATATAGATCCATAACAGACTAAATGGAACAACATATGCGATAATAATACTACAACATACCACCATAACACTTCGCGCACATCCAAAGTATGCGCTTTGCTATCCACACCACTCTCAGAACCGAAAACAGCTACTGAGAACCAATGATCCACAATGCAGGGGAAAACAGGGCAAGCACATCTAATCCATAATCTCTCACATCATCGAAGCAATGTATTCTGATTCACTGGAACAGCGCCC
Organism: Bassia scoparia; assembly: GCA_008642245.1. Taxonomy (NCBI): domain Eukaryota; kingdom Viridiplantae; phylum Streptophyta; class Magnoliopsida; order Caryophyllales; family Amaranthaceae; genus Bassia; species Bassia scoparia. The sequence continues at coordinate 23,368 of SNQN01006048.1, read as the reverse complement.
ATGGGAGACTCCTGCATGGCTTCGTTAGATCCCGCCCATGATATTTAGACACAGGACGTCGCCAAGAAAAATCCATGTCTCCACATACCAATAGTAGAACCGGACTGCTCCTTCCTACTTATATGCAACCAGGCGGGCATAGCCACCATAATCTGCATCGTGATCCTATTAAGTCAACCTGATGGCAGCTCGATCACACATAAGCCTTCTACCTCGGGTGGAGCTGGTATGATAGCCATACCCACCAGAGAGGTCTGCGTTGTTACCGAGCAGACGATACCAAGATCGCAGGGTTACTAATACGAGGGCTCAAGTCTGAGATCCTGCTTCAGGACTGCTTGAAAATCAACCTGATAACAACGAGCAATAACATAGCCAAGCACGTATAAACGCGCGAATGTCTAATCCGTCTCAAAATGACTAGTGATTAGTAAGAGAAAAGGTCGTGTCTCACATACCAGTTCCGTCCACAATCTTGATACACGTCGATATCTAAAGTCGAGACTCAGCGATGAGTTCCGCAGTATCCAAATCGGAGCGAGGTGTCAGGGTTTAATTTTTAGGAATACCATGTGGCTGTATCATAAGCACTTACTATCTCATCATGATCCCAAAATCTTTTTTATAATTACAGTGAGAACACAGTTGCGAAAAGGAAGGATAATGTGTATTGAAGCCCGATGTTAGAGCGTGCTATCTGGCTAGTCGAGTGGAAGTGGAATGCTAGAGCATCCATCATGCTGCGATATTTCTTATCAGAAATTCTTACCGTCGAGCGAGAGCATCGAGGAAGACTACAAGCCAGCCAAGCTGCTGACACGCTCAGGTTCGCCATCGATAAAGTATTCAAAACATCTCAGAAAGGTCACTTGCAAAAGCGAATCTTCTATAGTCATCAGATCTCTTAGACCTATGCACAGATAGCACCAGCCCAATACATTTGAGAAGCACCCTACGAAGATCTTAATCCCCGATATCATCCGAAACCATCCAACTTCCGTCGAAAAGTGGTGAGACTAATGAGTCTCAAGAAGTAGTCCCAGCCTGGTATGTGCTTGCTATAAACCCCACTTTTGTAACTCATGTCGCGTCATCAAGACATCAAGACTATTGACACAATCTGCTTCGATACCAATACCCTCTGAATTCATTTGCGAGAGATTCTCAACCATTAACAAGATTTGTCCAAATCTTGTACAACATGTGGATTCGGGAACAAGTAGCTCTTGTGCGCGTCTACAATCCGAGCGAAACCATGAGGTCCCAAGCCACACCTAATAAACCGTACTTCCTTTTAAGTATTATCCTATCATTAAAAAGACGATAGTGACGGTCTCTAGCATCCACTTACTCGCGAAACAAACTACATTTAATTCTCATAGTGAACTCGCAGACAACCAGTGCATAAACCAATAATATGTTCTAATAGCCCATCTAATCTCAGCTACAGGTATGCAAAGTTTCGCGATACAACAGCAATATGCATGCCAATTTCGCGTCTTGTTAATTATATACCGAATGAACGACATACGTACCCTATGCTCTTGGGTTCAGGACATCTTAACTATAATATACACCCAGAATGTTCAGCTCACGCGTTGACCGGAATCGTCAATCCAATTTGTTTTGCAGACGCACCCTATTCATACCAATGCGAGCTAGACGCGCTATTCCCCCAAATACAGGGTTTCTACCTGCCATGGAACACATGATTGCGCGCAATAAACTTCAATTCTCTGATGAAAGCTGATTTAAACCACCGGTTAGTTTATGATAAACCGACATGCAATTTCTGGTAGTTCGTGCATCTGGCAAGCCACAATTTCTTGACAATAGCGACTGTACCCAATCCCCAATCAAGATTCAATACTGCCTTTTTGGCTATATCTCAGTTCGACCTATACACTAGACAAAATGAATAAGAAGCACAAAAGTTTGGTAACACTTCTCTTTTGAATCCCCTTATTAGTGCTAATGTTGATCAGGGGATGAGCCAAGAACTTTGTAACTTAAACTTTTTTGTAAAAAAATCTTTTGGCTCTCATTTGTTTGGAAACCAGCAGAAATCAATAATGTCTTCCTCTTTCGACTGGAACCCAGAAGGATTTCATTGTTGTGGTTTCCCTTACCTCCTTCTTTCCAGTCCAACAGGGTAAGGTCGAGTGTATCCATGTTGTGTATCATTTTGTTGGTTTAGGATGAGTATCTGGTTCCCCACACTGAACACTCCCTAACACTTCTGGGCACAAATGTAACCATCGCACCTCGGGAGAAACTTGCCAATCCATGGTCATGGACTTTCCCCTATACCGCTGGTTAGTACATCACTTATCCTCCTTCTCTAGGCTACCCGCATATGCGATATAACACGAATCTCTAGAGATATCGGTTACCATACTTAGCCTTCCATCATACTGTCTTCAATCGCGAAGGATTAAGCGCGAGCCTATATGGCAATTCACAGCAGTATGAAACACAATATACAATGATCCCAAAAATCCATCAGAGCTTTCACACAACATTCGGAAATGTATCCTCATGCAAATCATATATAATAAACACAACACTCCCAAACTTTTCACACAAACGCTCCGAAATCATCCTCAAGCCCAGAGGGTTCGCATAAAAGTTATGGTCCAATAAACGTGTTGCGCGAAACCGCGCTCGTTCTTAAGTGCGGGATTTTACCTCTGCAAGCACGGTTCTCGAAAGACCGATTCGGCGGTAGAAGTCGGGTCCGCTTGTATCCACGTCGTAACAAAAAAACACATCCAAGTGTTGCAAATGATAGAGGCCAAGCTCTCTTCGTCATTCGTCTGTGCCTCTGGAACAGCGACGTGTGAGGCTCCCTTCCGGCTCCCTTCGTCCTGTCCTTCTTGATGCCAATTGAAGGTTGATGGTGTGATTGAGGAAAAATTGAGTGTTAAAGAAATTTGTGAGAGAGATAAGAGACGATTTAAAGAGGTGATAAAAGAAATGGGATGAAAGAGGAAGAAGAAAATGGGAAGAAGAATTATGAAATTTGGGGGGTGAAGGATGAACGGAGTATTAGTGAGATGTCTCATATAGACAAACGTTGTTGTAAAAACCGATCAAAAAACAACAAGACAACTGCGTCCACAAACACTCTAGAGTGCTGGTTTAGATGAGCTGCATGATGAACCAGACGGAAAATTAGCCGGAATAAGATATCCATTTAAATCAGTGACAGCGTCATAGGGTACGTGAGAGATCCAACAGGAATGAAGGGGTCGTCGCGCCGAGGAGGACATAAAGTCAGCCCAAGTGAAGAAAGCATAAAGGAGGGCAAATAGTGTCGGCCCTGAAGATAACATATAGTGCTACTAGAATTTGGAAAGTAGGTCATGCGAATAAAGGTTCTCTGAGTATAAGAAGGACAACAGGTCAACAGCGTCACCGGCACGAATAACATGACTAAGGAGTCACGTACTGCGCTGTATACTAAAGTCAGTTATGGTCCTATGAGAGGCGCAGTCACTCCTCAGAAGCTTCCCCGTCCAAGCGACACCAGGCGTGCGATGTGTGACGAGGGACATGAGAAAGGTCTACGAGAAAATACCAAGCTGCCCATGCAACAAAGGTCAAAAGTCAGCATATGCAAACTTATCCCCAAACCGATCGGTAGTACCAGTGAACCGACTGAGTTTGGCCTTGTTATCCCATAGTAGTGATAACGTATCTGCACTTTCCTCTCGAAAGTCGCCAACAGCGTAGATTTTAAGCGGTTATTTTTTTGATGTGCCACCGAGAAACTAGAGGACAAACCCATTCATGACGAAGGGTGCATCGTAGACACGGAACAAGAGCTGTAAAGAATCACTGAAAAAGGCAAAAAATTCGAATGCAATGTAAGTGCGAACAAACTTAATCATTATAATCGTTGAGATAGAAAAGCTCACAGACTGAGGGACACGCTTCATCAGCCTTATTTCATCAGGATTGGCTGGAGGCGAAAAAGTTCGAAGGGGTTCCGAGATCCATCGGCAAAACTGCAAAAACACGCTGTGAGGTTAAAAAGAATGTCTTCTCCCTGGCTTTGTCCCGTGGAACATTGTATTCATGAGAAAAAACCAGGTGTCAATCCGTCAACCTTGGTAGGAATCAACCTGAACCTCTCACCGATAAGCGGAAACATGGAGAGGAGTCATAGATTTGAAGGCTGCATAATGCTGCGCTAAAGCCAAAATGCGCGTATGCCAAAGCCACTGTACTACAAATACTGAAATAGCTACCCGCAAACGAAAAGACAAGTGACTCTCTGAAAGGGAGTGCGAGGAGCCATTTAGCAGAAGAAAAACACATGCGTGCCGCCCGCACAGAAAGGCTAGTCTGTGGTAGTAGTCGACGAGTACAGTAGCTCCAAGCAAACTAACTAACTTACTAGTTTACCTGTGGTCACACTTTAAGTATGAAATTCGCCAAAAAGTGAGGGCCATGCCGGCAAATACTTTAAATACAGCAGCCATGTGTCGCAATGTCTAGAACATGTTGACCCAGATTCATACCAGAAACTCAAGCGGCATTTGCGTCTGCCTGCTGTGGTCCCCCATAATTAAATGGTGAACATCTGTATCTCCATTAGCTAAAGACGCGGACGGTGTTAGACACCGTAAAAAGGGCGCCTCGCCCAAAGTCGAAGAAGCCGGGAGAACACCGCTTCCCTCCCAGTGGGCAATAGAAAAGAGGCGGTCTTCACAAAAGGTAACCCTGAGACCAAATACGAACCCAAATAACTGAGTCGACGCGGAGTGTAACTAAAGAATAGCAAAGGTCATAAGCAAGGCAAAGTGGCGCGGTGCCACCGAAGTGGTCTCAATAGGTCTCAAAGTGGCAAAAGCGATCTGGGAGCACTTGCTGCGCTAAAGAGCTGGTGGATGTGTCGAAGCCACGTCTGTCGGTCACACGTTGGCTATGAATCCCCCAATGATTAAATGTGGTGGCTGATATAATATCTAGGTATGTGGCGAGAATGAGAAGGACAGCTTATTTATAATTAGAAAGAAAAGACTTTAGTAATAACTGATAGAAAAAACAAAAAACACGAGAAAGAGTAAATTAAATGACCTTCGCTATAAAAAAACGTACACAACACGGGTACGGACGATAAACAGAACCGGAAACCCGATAGCTCTCAAGGAATCCTTATAAACAGTGTTAGTGGTCGGAATGTTGACGTTGAATCAAGGTCGCACAAAGAGCGCACGAGTAAATACTGTGTTCTCAAGGACAAAAAGACAATATAAGAGGGCGACCGGGGAAAATAATTAGTACGAAATATCCGCACATCTCAGAGTTTCATATGAGCGCAGAAGAAACGCGCAATATTCTAGAGCGGAGAACGCGAGCCACATGCTGCGTATAAGTGACGCCAACTCATACAGACGAATGTCCAAAAATGCATATAGGGAAAGAGACCGCGGTAAATTACGCGTGCGAGCCCGCCACACGAAGGGACATTTTACCAAAAATGACGTCACTAGACGGCAGTACTCGCGAGGCGGAAACGCAGGTGGTGGGGCCATTCTGCTCGGCGGAGATATTGCACTCTCTCCTGTGGTGTGTCCGATAGACCAATGAATGAAACCATGATTGCCCTGGCCGATAGCCGAGAATTCCCTACACTTGGCAGTCATGCGTCCGACGCGGTCAGTGCACTCTCGCGTGCGGCGCGGCTGCTGACAAACACTGTCAAAAGGCTCGAACTCCGTACATACACTCTCGTGCAGATATAGTAGTCCGATACAGTGGTGCAACAATGGTCATCCTGCGAAGACAACACGCCCAATATTTATCTAATTCGTGAAAGAGTCCGGAGATTTACCTGCGACCAACGAAAGTACCTCGCAAACTGGCGTGTGGAATACTCTTGTCAACGAACTGACGTCCAAATAACACAACATGGTCCACTCGAGAATAATATCGGAGATGTTAAGTTGACCCCAAAACAAAAACAAATGAAGAAACAGCTATATCTGCGACACAGATACAATCGGTGATGATTATAATGAGTAATCGTCATATTATAGAGACAATGGCGGCAGTTGTGCGAGGGACAGTTGCTATAATATGAATGTCAAAGCTCCGAATAAGTGACTGTCAACAAATCATATACGTAGCAAGAAGAGCAAATGGAAACGAGAGAGGCCAATACGCGGCGTGTTGTATAGACAAAAGACATAAACAATATTGGCGAATCAGATAAGCGATACACAAAATGAGTCGGTTGTACAGTTGCGTGAGACAAAACTAAACGGAGAGGTATTTTTCCTGCAAGATGGAGTCCGTTAAGAAGTAAGTAAGCGTGTAATAGCTCTAGACGTGCGAAGTATGCACTGTCAGCAGAGGCATCGTGCCCACGGGTGGATTAACCTTGTTTATGAGAGGTGGTATAAACCGATGACCATGAAATAAGTAGAAGCATACTTATTTAAAAGTTCCAGAGTTTTATTCCGATATGACGTTAACGATTGTTACAAACCTGGATAAAAGGCCCGTGGACAGATAATGACAAATGCACTCATTCGAGGGAGCTCACTAATGTCCATCCTGATAAACGCGATCCAACAAGATGCTAGAGATGTGAGACAACACGCAGATCACAGTATGTAGAAAGCGGGAGCGGCGACTAAAGTGTGGGATGCGTATCTACGCTAATAACAAAAGGTATGGCAGGCTATCCAAAAGAAGTCATAGGAATGTACCGGATAGTACAAGAGATCTCAGGTAATTATTGATCGTGTTGTCCCGCTCATTCCAGGTACGTAGTGCATGCAGAAACATGGGTACAGATCGTGGACACCAGTTCCAGCCGAAACCTCCTCGACCGACGATGACTGTGAGGACCGGCCAAGTGAGGGTGGCACCAACGGTTCGGCTGTCCGACAATAACCGTCAGCACATTATTTGGGCACCCCCTCATCGACAACACAACCCCAACCACTGTCACGTTGCGGGAGTCCGTGGCTCACCCACGCAAAAGCACTCCTGAAGTACCAAAGCCGCGCCCCGATACCTGAGGCGCGGCCACGCCTACATACAGGCGCGACACTAGGAGAAATCACCGGGGTGGTAGGAATCGACAGACTGGTGGAAAAGCTGCGGAATGGCCATCATGAGACTGATGTCAATGGGCAGTGCATGCGGACCCTGCGCATGGAAGCCGCACAACTAGCACCTTTTGCGATGTCAAGTAACTTCAACAGCGGCATTCTATGCTCAGAAGACGTACTCATAAGGGGGAAACACCTGGGTGCAGGTCTAACTTGACCGCGCAATAGGCTAAGCAAGCCAATCCCGCCATGCCGGTGCATCGTGACGAGAATGCGGTGTGCAACTAAGAGATTCCTGGCCAGACATGCGCTAATGCAGTGTGGAAAAAGACCAAGCGCACGAGGCATTGGACATCTCGGACCCTACCCCAAAGCACAGCCTCTCTCTCGTCCCCGTCCCCGGTGGGGAAAAGCGGAAGCCAAAGCACGACCAGGCCTTAAAAGTGACGGGTCCAGTTCGGCAGCGCACTGATGCAAGGAGTCAAAGGAGGCCAAGATACTCGCGGTAAGGCACACGCACAGCCACAAAAACACGGGGAACACTGGCAGGGGCGCAGTAGTACCAGCAGCGCACAAATCACTGCTAAACAAGAGGCACCCGTGCAGCTCCAGCATATAGAACAGCCCAGATGAGACCAATGGCTAAGGAATTATACACGGCACGGCAAAGATGCAATCTAAACAAATAGCAAATAACTGTGACAGACGATACTGCGCTAGAGGCTGAGCCACTCACCTAACTAACGGGGAGAGGAGCCGCGAGAAGCACCAAAGGGTGACGGGCCGCCCACGAGTAAATTCATATCTTGGTCTCGCCTGGAGGTGACATAAGGCGAGTGCCGTACGGCAGCCTACGATCCGCACGTCTCAATAGGGTACATGCGAAGGAGAGCGCCACTTCCGTGAGACCGAAAATGTTCTAGGTCCAACAGACGCTTCACGAAACGTGGCCAAATCAAGGCCCCACGTTCCAACAAGTGAAGCCAGGTGGGGTGCGGGGACATGTGGGTACGAAGCAGCACTGGTTTCTAACCCAATCGCCTGAACATGTAACATTTCTCCTCACCCCTATATACATACGTGAGCTAAAGCAAAAACCGCGCAGTAAGAGTGTATACAGCACATGAACTGACCGGGACAACCGATAAAAGCTCTAACTGATACTCTAAATCATTACGAGGAAGTACCTAAAACGCCACAAAAAGGTTACGTCACTCAAATCAAATAACTAATCCTGCAGCGAAACAGGAACAACGGGCCTAAACAGGGTGTCCATAAACAGAACGATAAATATCACAGAACGGCGAGAGCATAAAAAAATACTATAATATACAACACATCGACAATGATTGCTAACAGTAATCTCATCTACTGAAGGCAAACTCGCTATTTAAGGCAAAGCGAATGAGCCAAAACGAAGTAAGTACTGGGCGCAATTGAACCCAGTTTTGGGCGTAATTGCGCTSAAATCTTACCTCTTTTGGCCGATTTCAAGCCTTGCCTATAAATACGAGACCCCCCTCAACACATTTACAATCTTTTGGATGACCTTATGCTTTCTCTCTCTCGTCTAAACTCTCTCTCACTCTAATACTCTCTCAMAAATGCATTCAAATACATTTAAACACTCTTTCACATTAGATCTAGGAGGTTTTCAATGGTTCTAAGGCTCGACAAGGGTTCCTAAGGGTCCAAAGCTACGTCCTTGGTCTTTGACATCCTTGCGAGGTAGGTTTAAGGCTAACGTCTCAATTCTAAACCACCTTTGGTATGCTTGTTTAGAGATTCGACTTTCTACTTAAATTTGCATGTAATATTGGCTAATAACAATTCTGCAATTTAAATTAAAAGCAACCTCAAGGCATAACTTTTAATTCCTCGCATGAGTGCTTACATGCTTGTCTCACACCCATMATATGGTTCAACAAAGAACTAAAAATTTCGTGTTTTCACGCCTAATAAGATAACTGTGGACAACCAGCATTAGGCTCCTGGAATACARAATTAACAAGACATGCCTCAATAAACTAGACACTATTTGCATAGTATTGTGTTAAACAACTTGCCTAGTAACTTTGTATGCTTCGGGTTTAAAATGGAAAATTGTTTGTTGTTGTCTTTCGGACAATGAACTCGTAGTAACTGAGTAGAGGCCGCTAGACGCGGGTAGGTGTTGTGCACTACTTCACCCTTACCCTTGTCCCCTAATCTAGACCTTTGGTACACTAACAGACATGGAGTCCTTCGCTTTGCTTTATGCAATTATAGGAAAGGCTTAAAACGGGTTCCGCAGCTTCCCAAAAGAAGTGTGGTGGCAAATTCCTTTACTCATTTCGAGTATAAATACACAACCCCATGCATACTCACAATATGCAAAAGGCAAGAATTCAATTCTGGCAAACAAACTGTGCCACCCTTAAATTGTACCCCCCGGAGCATAGGGACTGGACCCAGTCCGGCCCAGTGACGCCTCGGCATTGTGTTTAGGCATCCTAAAGCTATTACCTTTAGTGATGTGTGGGCAATACTGGAATTGTTATGCGATTTCGAYGTCCTTAAGACGGCATTGTGTATAGGCATCCTACATTACACGAAACTTAGGTCGTTGRCACTGAGTTTCCATTTTCGAGGCATCACGTCTCATATGAGTGTGTTCTACACTTGATATAAGACCGAGGGGGCTCACTTAAGATTGGCGCTGGTGCACTACCTATGTAACCAACTGTTAAGCTTCATGCCCATC
>SNQN01006047.1:17986-40890 GCA_008642245.1 Bassia scoparia | reverse complement strand
AAAAATATATTCGAACCTACGTGGACAGTATTTTTGTAAATATTTTCACTTCCGACACAAACCCGTAAATTTGACAAACTTGAGCAATATCTTGGAAAAAGGTTCTAATGAAGTGGGTGATGAGGTGGAAAGAAGTAATGGCAAAAGAGAAAAAGAAACTAAGAAGGAAAGGATAGTAAGGTTAATACCATTTGGGCGGGGTTATTCTCACATATATGGGAAGGAGGGGATATATATATATATAAGAAAAACCCTTAAAATGAGAACTGTGAGAAGCAATCTTGGTCGTTGATTTTTGAGATGAACGGTCAAGATGTGCACAAGTTTAATGGTGAATGTGCAAATTTTTGTACATAATCGTGCATATTTTTTTTAGTTTTTGCGCATTCACGGGAAAAATTGTTCACATTTATGTACTAAAATTTGCACATTTACTTTTTTCATGAAATAAATCTTGACCCTCCATTCAAAATCCAACTATCAAGATTGTTTCTTAAACTTCTCATTTTAAGGATGCTTCTCATTTGATCCTATATATATATAGGGTTAGGATCCAATGAAAAGAACCCTTAAAATAATGAGAAGCATGAGAAACAATCTTGATCGTTGATTTTTGAGATGAACGGTCAAAATGTGCATAAGTTTAATAGTAAATGTATAAATTTTTGTACATGAATGTGCATATTTTTTCGGGTTTTGCACATTCACAAGAAAATTTGCACATTTACTTTTTTTATGAAATAAATCTTGACTCTGGATTCAAAATCCAACAATCAAGATTGCTTCTCACGCTTCTCATTTTAAGGATGCTTCTCATTTGATGCTATATATATAGAAATAGGATCATGTGAAAACACAAACCTTTGGTGAAAACTAAAAACTTTTAATCTTGACCGTAGGATTTCAAGATGAACAGTCACGATTTAATCTATGTATATACTTGTAATTTACTCTGGGGTACATTGAAGGTTTACTGCTTGTATGTACCCCTTAAAATGTAAAATGTATATACTCTCTCTCTCTCTCTCTCTCTCTATACATACATACATACATACATACATACATACATACATAAACATACATACCATACATACATACATACATACATACATACATACATACATACATACATACATACATACATACATACATACATACATACATACATACATACATACATATCATGCTCTAATTAATAGTATAAAGTATCACCTCTAAGTTCAAAGTATTAGTTGGTAATCTCAAACCACAAAACCAACCCCCAACCTTTATATGAATATGAATATGTAAATGTTTGTTAATATTATTATGAATAAAGATTTTAATTTCGTTGGACTTTGAATTAATATGAATTTCAATYTCGTGGGATCGATTCCTTATTTACCATGTACTAATCTTATTATAATTTCAAGTGGTAATCTAAAGGATTAATTTTGTACGTTAAACCGCGTACCAATGTGCAATATAACTTTAATGCATGATGGATGAACTATTAACAAATGTAGGACAATTGTGGCACATCCAATCCGTTCCTAAGTCTAGTTGTRCTATTTTGATTGCCTTTCATGTCCCCCCCCCTTTTTAATCCATATTATTATTTGAACTCTATTCTGAACAAATTTCTTGTCAATCCTGGGTCCGATTTTGAAACTTTTCGAGTTGGTTGAACTAGTTTTAGTTCCAGAATTTAGGACTAAGTCTGAGTCCAACAAAATAGGTCAAAGGTCAGTTACCTGATCTTGCTAACCCCTAGATAATAACATGAAAGTTAAGTAACGGCATGCAAAGACTAATACATAAATCTGGAATTAGATCCCCTGGAGTTTTTTGGGACTCTAGGGATAGAATTCTCTAAATCTACACCCTTGAAAAAAAATCTAATGGTTATTATAAACACAACAAGTGGGACTGTGCAAAAATAAAACAAAAAAATTCACTAAATTTAGGGAAATTTACCCCTAGAGTTCCAAAAGAGCTCTARAGAACTCTAGAGGATCCTAATCCCATAAAACTACAAGGTGAACAAAAATTTAAAGGAGAAATTTCAAGCATCGCACAATTATACTTGTCAATTAAAAACAATGCGTTGCACAATCATACGATAGGGGGAAAATGCTAAAATGTCGATTATTGTGAATGACGATCGGGAGAGCTGATTTTTTTTAGGGTAAAAACAATTCATTAATAAAATAGTATAGCTACAAAAGTAATCAAATATATCAAATACTCCCTCCATAACACTTTAACTTCAACATTCCTAAACTTGAGTGCAACAAAATAACTTCAACAATATCCAAACATTCTATATTTAGTATAAATTTAGGCATGAAATTACTTACCCGTGTGATTTCTCTYTTACTTTATGATTTCTCTCCCCTACTTTATCTCCAAATTACTTACCCATGTGGTTCCTATTTTATGTTAACAACTCTCCTAATTAATTTCTTAAGCTATTCTTTCTTGGAGTTCGTGTTAATCCAATTATTGAAGTTAAACCGTTATGGAGGGAATACAAAACAAATTGAATTACATAAAATTTTCCTTTATTATGATTGTCAAATAGATCTCCCGGGCATCTCTCGCACATATCGTTGAAGCATACAACCTTTTCGAAGAGATAGTCTGACGAATTTTTGTACCTATCAAGATGTCATCCATCAAATTCGTTTGTTTATATCTGACAAAACAATAAATTTTGCAATCTTGTACGATCTTGTAATGATGACTAAACTTTAAAATAATCCACAAATATTCTCACAAAGAAGAATAATAGTAGATCAAATAAAATTGAATGAATAATCTCACAAGGGGAAAATAATAATAAAAAGTAAAACTTCATGGGAATAATCTCCACCTTTTGTGATCTTCTCATATTAATTCGTATTCGCGTTAATTACCAAATAAACCCACCGTTTACCCCTATCTTTCCATATTGCACTATTTGACATGACCTACTAATCAGGTCATCATTTTTTTAATCATCCCTCACCCTAACCACCGCTCTTGCCACCCCCACCCCCCGAAATCCTAACCACCGCTTTTCCCACTCACCCAAAACCCTAACCCCACCACTCCCACCCACGACACATCGTGAAACCACTAAACAAACCACCACCACCACCACCACTCAAAACTCCACGTATCCCCACCCTCGAAATCAACCGTCACACCTCGAAACATCACCCCCACCACTCATAACCACCTCGAAACCCAAACATAAACTCTAATCCTAACCACCTACAAAAGCTAATTCAAAGGGGAGAAAGAGAGAGAGAAGCGACGGTGCGACGGTACGTGGTTCTGGGCAGTGGCGGGGCGAGAAGGGGGGACAAGGGGTCCTATGCCCCCCCCCCCCCCTCGATTTTCGGAAAAAACTGCATTTCAACAAACTGCTAAATGTTCTAAGTTAATCGCAATTTTCAGTTTTCGGTTGCAAATTTCAATTGTTGGTCGCAATTRAGTTCAATTTATTTACTATGCTTTAGCTTCTTGTTTGTAGCTTTTGTTTATTTTTATTCTTTTCATTTGCTTGTTTGGGTATATTGTCCTTTCCTTCATCAAAAAAACATTGGAAAATGTATGTATTATTGGATTTGTTACGGTTGTTTGTGGTTTAATTTGTATGTTGAGTATGATTATGTGACATATATGTATTATCCATTGCTTAGCACTTCGTATTAAACGAGTATGATTATATGGTAGTTATTTAGACTTGTAGAGTCACTAACTTTTAATTATTATTGAAAAAATTTAACCCTAAATTTTAAGTATCATGTACATTTAACAATTATTGTTGCAACGCCTTGTTATTTGTAAATTGTTTACCCGAATGTCCGATATTCGTACTTCGTCCCCCCCGATTTGTAATTTCTGGCTCCGCCACTGGTTGTGGGGTTGTCGATTTATGAGGGTGGCAGTGAGTGAATATGATTGCATGATTGTTCGAAGGTGGTGGTGGGTTGTCGATTTTCTAAGGGTGGCGATGGTGATTATGCGACGGTTTTATGTGAACAGTGCGTTTATGGAGGTGATGGTGGATTGTTCGAGAGTTCAAAGGTGGTGGTGAGTTATCGATTTCTGGTGGTGGTTGTGGATTGTTTGTGATGGATGGTGGGTGGTGGGCATSTGGTGTTTATCACCATTATTCAATGAAAATAAAAATTTCATTTWAAAAAAAACTCAATAACGTGCTAAAAAGGTGGGAAACCTAGATTAGTATGTAAATTTTTTACTAGGTTTAATTAGGGAAGATTGGGGGCGAATATGGATTTATTTATAATTAAGGCGAAAATGAATTAATATGGAAAATCACCAAAAGGAAGAAATATTTATCATGAAATTAAAAGCAATAAAAGAGAAAAGAGGGGGCTTACCAAAGGAGGGTGATGGCCCAAGATAAATCAAGAAGTTAGGGGGAAAATAAAGTATTATTGACAATTTTTTTTTTCTTAAAAAAAACCCTACAAACTCAATTTTCATAGTAAGACGAACCATTTTGCCATACTTAAACTCAAATTTGAAGGGTTAATCACTGGGTGTGGTTGAAGCCATGGAGGTGGAAGGTGAGGATAAAGATCGAAAGGACACTGAAATTGGAGTTCAAACATGGCCAAAAGGTGTTTCATCTTACCAGGAAAATTGAGTTTGTAATTTTTATGTTGCCAATAAAACTTAGAAAGTTTTTTTTTTCGCAAAATTAAACTTTTATAAGATTTTTTTCAAAATTTTTCCATTTTAATAAAGATCATCCTTATGGGCAAAACATGATTACAATAAGTAATCAAACGTGAAGGAAACATTCATTCAGTACTGATGCCTTTATGATTTTAGACTCTTTTTATACAAAGTGACATAATGCTGATGCCATTATGATTTTAGACTCTTGGATCCAATTAAACAAGAAGTAAGAAATAYAAGTATGCCTTTATTTCCTTACTCTACTCATCACTCATGAGTTTGTAACCCGCCTCACAAGAACAATATGAACTCGTGAAGCAGGACCAGATAACAGCCACTTAGTTGCTCACCGCCTCCCACGACCCATGGTCTAGATCCAGATCAAGTTTAAATGCAARCAACAGGCAGAGTTGCCATAATGCCAGGCCTTAAAATGGCCCTGAAAAAGAGTAGTTGAAAGAATTTGTCATTTGTTTTCTAACATAATAATAAGTTTACAACAAAAGAGTACAACATGTGTTCAAGGCTATTTTTCTTGAAAACTCAMAGGCATCATACATGCWCATCTGACCTCATAAGAAATTTTCAGAAAAAAGCTTAATATCATTGTGAAAGGAAAAATAAAAATAAAAACAAAAACGTGCAGAGACCATGGTCTCAAACGAACGTGAGGGCGATTCATTCCCCGCCCTCATTCCCCTCCGCCTTCAGATTCTCTTTCGTCATTGTGTATAACTATGTTACAACAAAAGGTCATAAAGAATGACAGCATGAAGCCTATACGTTAATTCTACCTGGAAGCAAACAGTCCCCAAAATGTCTGAAAAGAATTGTCAACATCTTTTTCATTTTTTTCCCAGACGTGCTTCATTAGGAAGATGAGAGATTTGGGAATTTAAAGATGACAAAAACCCCTAGAGTTAAAAATCCATGGTAATCACGTAGAGAGGGATGTGGTCTTTATGACAAGTCCATCAACTCCCTCTTCATTCTGTTCCTCAATCGGTTCTGCCTGAAAAACAAGATATTGCTGCATATTACTAAAAATGGGGCAAAAACAAAAGAAGACCATCCATTGSATCGAGGAAGAAATATGATACCTCAGGGTCCCTTTTCGATTGTTCCCCAATACATTTTGAGCCACTGATGCTGGCACTCTTCATCAAGCTACGGGCACTGTAATTGGGCTTGTTTTGTCCATTTTGTGACTCATTTTCTGATCCATCTGTATTTGACTTGGGAGGACTTTCAAGAGCAGTACGAGCTACTGCTTGGTTTTGTACGTCATTGTTTTCAGTTGCAGCTTCTTTCGGTGCTGGAACTCGTTCCCTGGAAAGTAGGAGAAAAAAAAGAATTACCTATATGAGCAAAGGACCGACAAGAAAACTTTTTAAAACTGCAAAATGTTGGCAAGTCGGTAACGGAGTATATAATTAGTTATTCAAATTCTTTTTTTCATCTCTATTAATGTTGAGGAGGGAATTGCAGAAGCAGCAAAAGCCAGTTGTACCAGTCACACTGATGCTCTTGTAGTTTGTCTCATTGGCTTAAGCTAGCATCAAGCACTCAATGGGTTACAAGAGCAGAGAGCCATATAATTAGATCTATGACAGAGCAACAGTCTTACCTAGGCAACGAGGCATGCTGTCTCATAAGCGGAGTACTTCTTTCACCTTTACTCAAGTGGTCCTCAAGATGGGCAAACTGCCTTTTGAAACGATCAACTCCACTGCATAAAAGTATAGTGATTACAGGGGATCAGTAAACCATGGTAAAGCAACTGTAAGGAGCAATATGGGTGTTGTTCCAAAAGTACACAGCATGAGCAAAACTATGGGTGTCGCAAGAATTACAACTATAAGATGAAAAAAATCACCTACTCACCACCACCAACCTTTCTATTTTTCTTCACCCTTACCATGAAACTGGATGAAGAAGGTTAGATAATCGCTCTAGTGGTAACAAAAGCAGAATATGAAGAAAGAATGGCCATCGTCACAGTGGCCAATAAACGGGTAGGTGAGGAAAGGGGTAAGGCCATCGTGATGGCGGTGGTACAGAGAAGGGGATGTCCATAGCTCTATCTAGCCTCACATTCTATCTTTCATRGATTGAAATCAACAATTATAGTACTTCCTCTGTATCAAATTAAACACAACAAACCAAATTTCACGTATTACGAGGTTGAGATTTAACAATGTAAATGAGCGAATTAATCAAAATAATTTTAACACAATAAAGCTATAACCTCATTCTTCATTGCAATAAAATTATTTTGAATAACGCATTTTGTTGTTGATATTTAACAATGTAAATGAGCGAATTAATCAAAATAATTTTAACACAATAAAGTTATAATCTCATTCTTCATTGTATTAAAATTATTTCGAATAATTTGCTTGTTTACATTGTCAAATCTCAACCTCGAAATGCGTGAAATTTTGATACGGAGGAAGTATATAAAACCACATAACTAGACCAAGATAGGTTTCAACCAAGGATCCAAGAATTACAGGTTCGAATCCTCATACCCCCTCCCCCATTGTAAATGTACCMCGCCCTTGGGGCTCTTTTGCATAAAAAAAAAGAAGGTTGCATTGGACCCTACATTTATACCTGGCAAAAACAAACCCGACCCAATATCAATGTGGAAACCAACGTGGAAAAGTTGGGTCGTGAACAAAGAAATAGAAATCAAAACCCATTTTTGACCGGACTCGTAAACCCATTTTATAAACAAGTTGGGTAAAAGAGATCGGGTCAAACCCGACCCGTTTGTGAATAAGCTTAAAAGTACATATTTTTTTTAAGAAATGCATTGTTGTACTATGCAACAAACTTGATCCCCATACAAAGGCAGGTGATAATATTTATTAGAATCGAATAAATGTATAGTTTAATGAACAATATTTAATTAGTTTAATCACATTATGCATTTTTTAACCCATAAAAACCTTAATAGTTTGTCCATTTTTTGCGAAACATCGAAGGAAAAAAAAAAGGCATTCTTAAAAAACTTGACCAACTTGTTACCAATAACTTTACCGAAAAATAACTGACCTATTAATGACCGAAATCTGATATTGACCGACCAATATCGACCAAACCGACCGATTTGCCGGGTATACCTACACCTGTTCACTGTGATCTGGTCCTTTTCCCTGTCATACTTTTGTTGAAATTTTGAAAATAATGTTGATTCAATTTGTGTCGAGAATTTGTGAGTACAATTGTCAACTTGCTAACTACTAACATACCTAAATTTTGTAATGTCAATGGCTTAGTTTGGGCTAAAATGCTAGGTTTCTGTAGATAAAGAGGTTTCTGATATCTTACAGCACTAACTATCCTATATAAAGTTCCGGAATGAGAAATTACCATATTAACATTCAAATTTGTAAATCCAAAATAACACGGTAGAATAGACAAAGGCACTACTTGAAATTTAAAGGACTAAATTGTGACAATTTAAAAATTTAAAAAATATTAAAAAAAACTTTATTTTAAATATTTCCTCCATTTTAGAATACTTGCTACACTTTCAAAATTACGGACTCCTAGGCAAAATTTTGGGGAAGAAAGAGATAGAGAGAGAAAAAATAAAGGGGGCCCATGTTGGAGGAGAGAGATAGAGAGTATTTTATTCAAAAAGGAAGTGCAACAAGTACTTTGAACATCGTTAAATAGAAAGTGTAGGGAATAATTCAAAACGGAGGAAGTAAATAAACATATAAAATGAACCTTGAACCTATGTAATAGGTAACTAAGTTCAGAACTCCGGAACTGCAAAGGATATTAAAAATCAAAATGATGATTGATGAATGATTGGGAAATTTATGACGCACACAGAAAAAATCAATTAGCAGCAAATCTGAGGCCAGAAATTGACCAAGTCATCAATCAATAGTCACCAACACCAATGACCCAGTAATAGAATCACAAATCAGCTGAAGCTTAAGATTCCAGATGGAAGACAGTGATAAAAAAAAAGAAAAACACGAGCGTACCTGGGATACATGAAGCTTGTCTGATCCTGACCACGAAGATATTCCTGAAGCATCTGGGGATGATACTCTAGTATCTGTTTACTTCATGGATATTTTTGAAGCAGTTACTATCAAGTTAAACAATTACAAATACTATAGCTCAGAACAAAACCAAGTTACAAGCCATACCTCTCTATAAATTAGTTCTCTAACATCATCTTTTACAATTTTCCTCCGCTCAAATTCAAACTCCAGCTTTGAAATGGGTGTAGTGCAAGGTTCACGTTCAACATTTGATAATCCATAGAAGTACGGATCATTTAATGCCTGCAAGCACAAACAAAAAGCATCCCACAAATTGACAAAAATAGTCAATTAAAGAAGCTGACAAAAAAATGCTTTGGATTTTGAAGCAACCAAGTCAAGAATCAAGATTACATACAACTTCAGCAGATGGGCGGTCTTTGGGATCAAATGCAAGAAGGCGCTCTAAAAGACGAAGAGCCAATGGATCTACATTGGGAAACTTTTGGGAGAACGGGATCGGTTGTTTTTTCCTCATACTACTTAAATATCTTCTGGCCTTCTCATTTCTTATCTGTAAATATCGGAGAATAAATCATCAGAACAAGCAAGCGGCACAGAAGGTGGCATTTAATAAGTTTTAAAACAACTGAAGCTTTAATTTTTGTTTTTATTTTTTTTGGCGAAAATTATATACTCCCTCCGTTACGGTTTATTGGCAACTCTTGAATATTTTATCCCTCTCAAATAATACTAAGAGTTGCCAATAAAATGTAACGGAGGGAGTACAAAGAGTTAGTTCACATGGCAATCCAATTAATATCATCAGTCTTTGCTAACTAGTAGCTGACAAATTAAGTCGAAGAGGAAATAACTAAAGTGTGAAAGACTAACCCTTGCAATGGCTTCCGGGGGTGGAGTGCCTAGAAGATCTGTCATGAGGTCCAACTGATGCACCACATTCTTCCCAGGAAATAACGGTTTCCCAGTGAGCATTTCTGCAAATATACATCCTATGCTCCAGATATCAATTGCAGGTGTATACTGCACAGGTGATAKAAATGGCATATTAATTAACATTCCACTTGCGCCCAGTGTTTATATGTAAAGAACATAAGGTACAGAACAAAACATTGATTAAAATTAGTAGGTATTGCCGACAGTATCCACCCAAGACATTCCAATGATAGTTGCCCCTAAACCCTGCCTCCTATTAGATTCCAAAGGTCAGAATGGTCAGATAGTTTTACAATCATGGATTCCAATGAATTAATTTTAATGTCTCAGGGTGTGTTAGAATTCAATTGAATTTGACACACCTGAATTAATTGTCATTGAGCAAAACCTCTTTGAACTGAATAAAACTCGTATTTGTGAATAAAGTTAGTAAAACATTATTGGAACTAAACTAAGCTTATGTAATCTAAAATGAGTTAAGCTAAATACACCTATTGTAGGCCTTCAATCATCCTTCTCAAAGTCCCAACAGATAATACCATTTTGCAATTCGAAGTTGCATGGATAGACAAAGTCTGTTGCATTTACACATATAAAGGCTGCAGACTCACAAAATACATCCTCTTTCTCCCCACCCCAAGTAACACGCCTTAGGCAATAGTATCAACGTAATGATAAAATATGTTAGGGAACTTATCCATGTACAAGACACCAAAATACCAAAAGCTTAGTTTATAAGCAAGCATGAAATTATTGCTCAACCTATTATTTCAAAATTGGAGACTAGTCACTGATAAATGAAGATGAAGAATCCAATGRCACATGACACATGGCATATTACTAAAAAGGCTTATTCCTAAAAKGTTAAAACCAAAAGTGAGCATGACCGAAGAGGTGATGTACCAACCAAACTGTTTGGGTGCATTATTAGGCAACAAATCTATTAATCGCATCATTCTATTTACTGGTGCTTCATATCAACGATGCATTTGACAAATTACCAGTTGTAAGATGCGAGTTGAGTGTTTGTGCAAATTTATGAAACAGATTGTTACTTGACTCTACATGTTAATAGTCTTAGCTACTTGTTGCAAGGTACTGTGGTAAAACAGTCAGTGGCTAGTTCTTTGAGAATATAGGATGACATGTAAGGATGTGTATATATATGCCATAGGTAGTAGAAGGGAACTAATATCCAACCTATTCAATTTAATGAAAGCATAAATTGCCGAAGACCACATATCTAAAGATACATTTTGAAGGAAATGCAGCAGCAAATTTGGATGCACATCATTGCGAAATGGAACCCATGACTACTTTGAGAGTCTCAAACATTCTAAAGAAAAAAAAGCAAACTTTAACTGATATAAGTCCCAAGCATAAAACTTGCCTTAGAGAAAAAGGAGCCACAGAGTTCTGGAGCACGATACCATCTAGTTGCAACATAGTCCTTCACATAAAAATGTAGAAACTTTTTAGCAAGAGATAAACTTTTACATAAAATGTGGAAAAAGGAAATTTCCTTCCTCTTTCTTAATGTTTGTAAAGGAGGAAGGGGGGTGATGTCAAATACCGTCCAAAATATAGCTGATGGTGCATCATTAAATGACACACGAGCAAGGCCAAAGTCACATATCTTAAGCTTGCAGTCCGCATTTGCAAGGATGTTTTTAGGCTTTAAATCTCGGTGGAAAACATTTGCTGCAAAATAATAGAGAGACTAATAATCAATTATCAAGATCACAGTACCCAAGTCTTAGTTCTTTATACAAACTTCAAGAACCGAACCTGTATGTATATATTTCAGTCCCCGTAAAAGTTGGTACAGAAAAAACTGATAGTGTTCAGGAGTTAAATCATCATTTGCTTTAATTACTTGATGCAGATCTGATTCCATCAGCTCAAAAACAACATAGATATCCTTAAATTCTCTTCGAGAAGGAGGGAGCATAATGTGCTTTATTTCTACAATGTCTGGATGTCGAAGTAGCCGAAGAAGCTTGATTTCCCTCAGTATCCTGGTAGCATCAGAAACATGCTCAAAAACATCATTGATCTTCTTAATAGCTACTTTATCTCCTGTATGAGTATCAACAGCTGAACCAACAACACCATAACTCCCTTTCCCAATGATTTCTTGAACTTCATAACGGCTTGCTTCTCCATACTCTGTGAAGAACTCATTTTCCAGTGTATTCTGAACAAAATGCGAGGAAAAAGTTCAGAAAAAAGAATAAATTATAGTGGAAGAAAAATCAAATAATGCTCAAGATTGTATGCTGGATATATGGAATTCTCTGTTTATCCAGAGAAATGTAGCTTCCTAGTTCAGCCCATCTTAACGATTATGTAACTCTAACCAAACACAATAAGTTTATCTAGTACTTTTCTCCACTCTTTCTTTTGATGCTGAATTCCAATTCAGCCAAGCAAATAAMCCTTCCCACTTATATAGAGACAATAGAACTCTGTTATATTAGGATACAACTACCAAGATTAGATATGGGAAGGTCCAGCTCTGCCCATCAAGATACCCCTAAACAGCCATAAACTCAATCTATTTATGGGGAAAATGAAGCTTCATAAGTCATTATTCATTAATGCRCTCATTAAAGTAAAGAAAAGTTTTCTACATAAGGGACACACCCTGGAAAAATATATATTCTCTGCAATAACGTAGTCCTGATCGACTATWTTACAGCCTTTTACTTCAACAATTCTTTAAGGAAAACATAAAAGCACATCCTTGGACTACCATATCACTTAATAGTAAATAATATAGTCAAATTAAGCTAAATGTTAGATGCACACCTAGACACCTGTTGAGAGGTTAAAAAAACAAAAGAATCCCACAATATCTACAACTGCCCATAACAGCTTACGATAGAATAAAGTTCATACAGTATCTATCAAAAATATAGAATACATAATTAAATAAGAGTAGTGAGTCATGGGAATTGAGAATGACTCACAATAGTGAATACCAAGTTCAGTTTTTCTTAACTAACACTATGTTTAAATAGAAAAGGATAAGGGAAAGGACGGGAAGAGAAACAGAGGGGAAAGGTAGMGGGAAGACGTGTACATCTTGTCGTAGAGCGCTAGAGGGRRGAAAATACAGAAACATGTCAACCGAAGGAAATGAATGGACAAAACCAAAAAATGTAGGTACCAGAATGAAATGAATGGACAGAACCAAAAATACACAATACATCAAGACTTCTGCTAACAAAGTTAATGAACTTTTGATTAAAAAGGACTGAATGTCTCTTAAAAGTGCTATACTACTCCGTAATAATTTGGGATGACAAAAACGGTCACCTGCCATTGAGTTCTGAGTGAGCCTTTTAGCATATGCACAACCCTTCAATACTAGGCAGAATCCTTACTAGAAGCATTAAGGTCATATAGTATCATGTGTGATGTATGGCAGCATCAACGAAGATGACAATAATGAGTGACAATTAGACAATTGGGATAGATATCACAAGAAAACTTAGCAGATCAATAGAATTCCTAATGGAACATCACCCACAAATAATACATTATCCAACCCTATGACTCTCGAATAAAGTCCTCACAAGATTGAAGAAACCAAACAAAGGGCTTTTAACCGGAGCATTTAACCAACAAAATCAGACATTCAAATAGCAACATTTCTTTCCAAGTCAACCAATGTTATTGGTTTCAAATTGCCATGTACAAGGATGAAAATAAAATTAAATGATGGAATTATGAAGGCACGAATTTTTGGCCTTAAAAAAGAATAATGATAAATTCCTCACCAAACTCAGAATGCAATATGTCAGTAGGCATTAGATTAATCAAGAATAAATTGATCAGTAAATTAATAAATTCAACAAAGAGTTCATAGCTTTAGTAAAGCATCCAATTCCAACATCACAAAACATCCTCATATAAGAAAGATTAAAAAGGTACATATGAAAACCAAATAATGTAAATCAAATCATTCAAAGCACCAACAAACCAAAATGAGGAAGAACCCCAAATCTCAAACAATCCAAACACAAAAAATTCACAAATCCAATCAAACCCATCAAACAAACAATACCCAATATCTCAATCATTCAATTAATTAAAAAAAATGAAAATAAAGAATCAAAACACAAAAGGTAAGGACCTTTTTGTGAGGATCCATAGGAAGAGGAAAACGAGAATGGTGAGCACGTTTAGGAACTTTGATGCGCTTTAACCCAGAAATATCAAGATCAGTTTCAATATTAAGCTCTCCAAATTGTTGGTGTTGTTGTTTTGATTCTTCTTCTCCTTTAATGTCGGAAATTACAGACACTTGTCCTCCCGAAATTTGGGCACATAAATTGTTGTTGCTACTACTACTAATACTACTGCTAATTGCATCATCTAATTTGCAATTACTACTATTGTTAGAACGACGTTGAAACCATCTACGAACACCATCCACTAACGTTCCATTCCCCATATAACAAGAAACAAAATTTTAATTCACACCCACTTTTTTTTATATATATACAAACACCCTTTTAAATTATAATCAAAAGGGTATWTTTAAAAATTGATAATTGTCTGTAATTTAATCGAAAAATCCTGTCTTTAAATCAATCAATGAAGTGTTGATGTGGGCGAAGTGGTAGGATATGAGAAAGAGAAAGCTGGTGGGGGTGTTTGGGAGAGGGAGTAAGGTAAGAGGAGAGAGAATTTGGAGAAAAACTCGCCGCAATAAGCTCAGAATTGGTCTGAATTTTATATTTTTAATTATTGTTTTTATAAGGAAACAATTCTAATTCTTTTTGGTAATTATTTTATGGCAATTATTATTCGTCATTGATGAATTATTTATGGAAAACATTTCTTTAACTATTTTTATCATAAGATGTCAATTTCATGGTTTGTTAAGTTAAGAAGATTTGGAGTGAACGTGTATGAGTTAACTTGTGATAATGGGGATGATGTTTGGCATGCTATATTTCATTTTCAATTGTATTATTATCATGGCCCAAGGAAGGAAGTAGGATACTAGGATGTTTCATGTTTGCTTTCATATTGCTGGTTATTAGTTGTATTCTATCATGTGATCATAAAAACATGTTCTTTCGTTTCCAAAATGGGAAGACTTATTTAGTTGCAAAATTTGTGGTTGGACCCAATGAGAATGTGTTTTTGACTGGGACATGATGAGCTCTAAATCTTAAGATTGGCATTACCGAGRTATTTACGCATTTCAACTAAAATTTGAATTGTTCTTATTCTGCCTAAATTAAATCTTAAGTTGAGCCTAAATTTTTTCTAACACTTGAAACATAAGAATACTAGCCTAATTTACATGTTATGTGTGCGATGTTTTTTTTAAAACTTAAATGCTCAATTATTAGTGACTTGAATGGATTAACTTATATACATTAAAATTTGAATACTAATTCTTATGAGAATTATATATTTATTTGATGATTGAGATATTTATTATATATGTCTTACTGTACCTTAATACAAATAGTATTTATTTCAAGATGATTTGAATATAATCATTTATTTTGTTTGTTAGATGAGATGATATTTAATTAGAAATTATCGCTTGTAATGAAAATAATAATCATATAAGATAATTGTCATTCCCTATCAAATGAGTGATAGGGTAAGTAGTGCACGCAAGAAACTTGCAAGTCAATTTTTATAATTACATCATAGTATTTTCGACAATTTGAATTAGAAGCTCTACATATTGTTTATTCTAATGTATATTAGTACTTGCATAGTATAAATATTTGCTTCATGTACTTGACATACATTATACATGACCTTTAATTTAGTAACATGATCATATTAGCATTCTTATTATCTTATATGTTAATAATGCACCATATTATGGAACATTATACTATCATGRTTYAGYAGTATTKATGTGTTGGTTRAATTCAATTATRCATAGTAATAAATACCTGATTGATAATATATGGATTATTGAGATGATGAGTTGTTTGAACATAAAATTCTCGCATKGGTCTGAAATTTATTGAATTTATATTACGTGACGTTGGAATTATATTGACCACATGAATATTCAAATTATGTTAATATTTTAATAAAGATAGTTTTGAGAATAACACTATTAAAATAGATGTGAAAGAAGTTATTTGATGAAATCTAGTCTGAATGAGAATGTCTACTGGAGTACATGGCATACGGTCAATTCCTATAAAATGCGTAAACTAATTTAAGTTGTGTATGACTATTAACTTGCAAGCTATTTTTCCATATGCCATAACTTAGTACCAATGTTATATTATTACTMYCCTTATAAGTTAATACTATTACGAATAATATTRTCATGATGATGATTGATGTACGATTTAAGTTAATTGCATATATGATAATATGTCTCCATGCGATTGCATTTTTAGAATGATTGATATGTTATTTAAGCATTAAATAATTGAACATATGGACTTGAAGTTTGCATGATATTAATTAGTTACGAGGRTTTTACATTTGGACTTTCTTTAAACTTTACTTAGTGCCATGTTCATATATTATTGGTAGCTTAGAAGTATCAATGTGTTGATGAGAATGTGATTAAATATAATTATATATAAGGCGTTATGTACCCATTACCTATGATGAGGATGAATAATTGGAATAATGTATGAATTGTATATTCAAACCTTAGACTTAAGTCCTGAAATTCCGTAAATTTTTAAGACGAGTCAGAAAACCCTCAGCATATATATAAAGTCTTATACATGACACATAGTTTCTGAAGTAAATAATCCACCATTTACAGAAATATTGTGTTCCTAAATATATGCACAACAATGGTGTCATGTGAAATTGCAAAGAATTTGTGGAGTTTATATATTGTCTTTTGGGTGGATATTCAAGATACCAAGCTTTTACTAAGATGAATAAGTAGATATATACTCATTCCCAGAAGTGAATGAAAAATTACATACTTTGACGAGTTATAAACATGTTTGCTTGGTGTTATTGTGATTATATTATAAATCATGGAAAAGCTTATAAAAATTGCAAAGATTAGTGCATATTATCTTTGAGCAAGATATTGTATTTATGAGTTGATGAGATTGAACATGACATTGCGAATGACTCACTTGATAAATTATTATTTTTATGCCCATACGTATAAGATATTCTAATTGATAATGAATGCAAGAGGAACACTTTACTTGATACTTGCATTACTAAAAGAATTTATGACTTAAAAGGTGCAAGTGATTAAAAGAATGTTGGACAAATTTTATGCCCCCATATGCAAGGATTAGGGGGGAGACTGATTATTCTATTATTTTATGTAATCCTTGCACATAAATAATAAGTTGTATTGATGGTCAGTTGGATAGATACACTAAGTATGACATTTGATTTATAAAGATGTGGCCACGTAATTGTTAGTTATTAAAAATGAACCATCTTGAAGATGGACGTGAATAACTGTCATTGTCAATTAAATATGTTGATTTCAAATGCTCCGATCAAAATTTATGTCCTAGAAGGACAAGATCAATTGCTAATGAAATAATGCGCCTGAATCGTGATAAATTAATATCTTATAACGATAAGAATCTTCAAAAGGGGAAGGGATCGGAGCAACTATACAAAGTAATTCAAGAAAGTGATACATCTTCATGAATCTCCTGAAGAGATCAATTCTTGTACATTAAAGTGTACTAAGATTATATAAAGTACTCTAGAAGAGTACCAAAGTTAAGTCCAACAAAATAAGAAGACAATAATCGCTACTCCAGCAGAGTATGAGTTATTATTAGATCAACTATTAGTTGATTGTCTTGTCAATCATAGACAAACACATATTAGTGTTTATATACATCACATCATATTCATGGCCATGCAAGTATGCCTAATAAGGTGATCACCAGTATTGAAAAGTTGACAATTTAACTAACCATCGAAATCCAAAGAAAATGTGATTGGATGTGATGATTGAAATAGGCCATCCGGGTTTAATAAATAAAGTTTCACTTAATATGAAAAAAATGATGTGCTGACGCTCTCTCATGTTAAATATAGGAATGAATTGAATGGCAAGACATAACATTGAGATTGAGCTATATTTGAATTGTGATTTTAATAGTTTATTTTGAAAAAATTCAAGAGATTGTATCTGTATGGGCATATGTAATAGGTGACCAGAAGTTCACCACAATAGCCTATATGTTGTTCAGTATTAGGTGACCTGAAGCTCACCAAAACTACTTGTATGTAGAAATATTGGAGTATATAGTATCTCAGTAAATAAAGTATTTGATGATCCTGAAGATCATTATCCAGTAGAATTACATACAAGTGACTTGTATTCAGCATATAACAATCTCTTGATTATTGGGGCTATTATCAATCAGCACAAGAATAAAAAAAAAAATTATAAACAACTGCACAATATACTCTCCCTATGTGTAATATTCTCCAGAAGAGATAAATTTTATTGAACATGATCCTCCCATTTCAAGTGAATTATATTGCAAATTGATATACTAAGTTGGTCAAAAATTTTGATAATGCCCCTACATATGAGATATTTTACCAACTTAGGGGGAGAATTGGAGTAAGTTGGCAAAATTAATTAAACAAATGATCCCTATATATAATGGTAATTTGGAATGATTTCGAGCCAACTTTCGTCCATATGTTATCAAGATATGTTGCACATGTGTGATTTGATCGATTTGTATACTATTATGACCTTTCTAGAAGCATAAAGATATATTTTGGTCATATCATGTGTATACATTAAGATAAAATCTTGCCAATTGTTAAATACAACACTTGAAGTGTAGATTGTATGATCGATTCTAATAAAAAAATATATGATACATGGCAAGATAGTGCATTTGACACTATAAATGTGAAATAATTATAATATATTAATATCATTATGTATGAAACCTTCCGGAAGTAGTACATACAGATATCTGAATTATCTACAATAGATGGCCTATGATATGAGAAATGTTATAATGGTACCAATGAGACATGTTATTAGATATCATTGTGAAATAGCTTACTAAATGTACTTTGAAGAATTTTAATGCCGGCATATAATGGAACCGAAAAATATGATGCATATGCAAATGTAGTGGACTTGTGAATACRGGATCAGAAATAAATATCCACTTTTCATGTCGACATATTGATGATGATCAAAGTTTATCATGGACCGGAAGTCCAACTAAATATAAATGATGATGATAAATGTTTTTCATGGACCAGAAGTCCATCAGTCCATCGGAAAAAGAATTATAAGAATCCACACTGTACAGTGTCATGTCCTACGAATCACTTTTCAAGTCTTAAGTTTATGTGTATATGTGAGTCATAAGTAGAATATTATTTATTGCATGTTTAGTAAGTCATTAGATGCATCTTTCTTTATGCATGTTTTATTCAATTGCATCATTCATATATGTCATGAATTCCATATCTCATTTGCAAGCATTAGTTCTATACAATAATTGTGTGGTATGTGTGAATGTTTGTGATATGACGAGTTTATAATTATCTGAAGATGATGTTTACAAGAAGAAATTTATATTCCGATGGTTTATAATTGCGATGAATTTATATGATGAAATCTATTAGCATGTTATAAGTATGCTCGAAAAGTTCCTAATGAACTTATATGCGATTTATTCAAAGATCTAGCCCATTTCGTTTCATATATTGAATATTGCAATGTTGGCATTATAGTGTATCAAACTCTTGAAGAGTATTGATTACTAAGTTATGACAACTCAAACAGAAGTTTGAGTATTCAATTGATATTTGTCTTGTCTCAGTGACCATGAGCGATGCATGTGATTAGCTACAAGAATTGAACAATAATATATTATGTATTAGGATCCATAAATTATAAATATTTGATCGTCAAAATTATTTTATATGTCCTCCAGAAGAAGGGCATAAGTTTTAATGATTAAGGCAATTTGGAACAAAATGTCATTAAGACATCAACTCAATGCACTATTATTTATTGATATGGTGAAATGAAAGAAGGGCAGCTTACATGTTCACACCAAGCTTTGAAGACTCACAGTTTTATACGGAGGATCAACCATAAAGGATTGTTTTTATACAAGTGTGAAGTCCTCAAGCAACATTGATTCGCTACTTTGGATACTCAAGCATGCAACTAATCAGAGAAAAATACGCGCTGCACTCTTTTCCCTTAACCATGGTTTGTCCACATGTTCCTGGTAAGGTTTTTAACGAGGCAACTTCGAAAGCTATTACGAAGGTGTTGTACTCTTTTTCCTTCATAGGTTTTGTCTCACAGGTTTTTCTTAGTAAGGTTTTGAGGACACCTTGACAATGGACATCAAGGAGTATATATATTAAGAATATATATTATGTGAATTCTAGATTGTATTAGGGTTAATGATTCTCCAAGAAAAAACCCGTGTTCAGTATATACTTTAAATTATATAGTTATATATATATTATATTAATAAGTACAATATATAGTTATTGATTATATATTATATGTATAATTATATATATATATTATATATCTACTATATCATTAACTATTAAGATACTATATAATTTTATAATATATAAGTATATATATAGGTATATATATATTTAGATGATCAGGGCCGGGTCGGGCCGGACCTTGGGCATGTGAATTAGAGGCCCTTTAATCGGGCCGGGCCGGGCTTGGAATGGGCCTAAATTGTTGCCCAAAGCCGAAAATTGGAGGCGGGCTGGCGGGCATTTTCGACCGGGCCACAAATTTTAAATAAATGTTACAAAAAATGAGACCATAAGCTACCAAATTTCGGAGAAATCGGTCTTTCGGGCCCGAAAAATCTTGTGCCAACGCTAATTTCGCACGATATATTTTGAGGTTATACTACTATATATAAATATAATATATGACTTAATATAATATAGTTAATATATTTATATAAAGTAGTTATAGTGTTCCATCATCTATGAGACACACGATTATTCTCTCCTATATTTTCTTTGCCAATACATTCTGATATGTACTTCTAGGGATCCACACTTCTAGCTTATCGTGATACATTTAGAGATAAATTTTATTAGAGACATTGCAGACTATTGGCGGAAGTTATCCATTCACTGGGTTATCTTTTTAGGTAGGATAGGCAATGGGGCCTATTGCAATCCTAGATATGCCCAGAATTTAGCAAAAAAGCACACCCTCCACTAAGTGCTTTTTGATTATTTTTCCAGTTTTTTTGGAAAAGCCCAGGTGCCATCCGGGCCCGGGGCATTTCCAAGGGCGCATAGAGAAGAAGGCCATTTTTAACCTCGCTCGGAAGTTTTCCCGATCTTGATTTGGGGAGTCAGTCGTCAAGTCCTGCGTTATGCCTTCAGCCCTTCCGAGATTTTCTGGTGCCTATCTTCAAAAGTGGTGTCCTCATTCAAGTTGGTGAAGAAGCGTGCAAAGTGGTTCGAAGTCATGGCAAAAATGTCTRTAATATTCGTGGTCCAGTTGTCATTCTGGTCTTTCAAGGCCACTATTTTGTTTCTATGGCGTCGCCCTTTGACCCAGTTAAAGAAGTAACGGGTGCAGGTGTTACCAGCAATATCCCATTTCAGTTTGGCTTGTTATTTCCAATAGAGGGCTTTTTCTCTTGCAAATTCTCTCCCTTTGTTTTTAGCCTCTTCCCATGCACTGTTGTCGCTAGTGGTGATCATGGTGTTTAAACTTGACAAAGTCAGTGTTTCCAAGTCACTCTATTGCCCTTTCCATTCATTTTTCTTTTCAAGTGCCCATCCTTTACAGGATTCTCGGGCTAAGCAAACTTTTCTTTGAACCTAGAACATGGGTGAACCTTAGATTGGAGTGTTCCAGCTTTCAACCATTTTGGATTCGYAAACCTCAGAATCAAGGCACTAAGCAGGGATTTTGTAGGGTTTGCCTTTAGGCTTGACTGTATTTTGAGTATATAAGATTACGGGGAAGTGAACTGAGGCGTTGGGGGGTTTGTTTTGGATGAAAGAGGTCGGAAATAATTGATAAAAGGTAACTCCGAAAATAGATAATAAGTAACTAATATAATTTGAAAACAATATTGCATCATTAGAAATAAGTATAAGTACTTCATTGATAAAAAGTAAATCAAAAATAGATAATAAGTAACTAATACAAACAAAAAAAAAAGYAATTGTTTATAAATCGAAAAGTAATTATAAAAAAATAATAATTTGTATAAACACAAGTAATTATATAACATAAAAATAACTGTCTACAAATAGAAAAGTAATTGTAAGTACTTCATTCATAAAAATTTTAAAAGTAACTCAAAAAATACATAACAAGTAAGTAATACATAAACTAGAAAAACTAACTAATATATAGAATAAAAAAGATCAATAAAGTTTTCAAACAACACTTACAGTTTTTTTCGACTGTTGGACTAATTCTTAAGTACAATGAACAGTAGAAAGCTCTTTTCTTCGCCTTTTACATGTTGACTGAGACTCGTCATAATCAGGATCTATAACATCATTCTTTTCCTTCTTTGTTGACCTAACATCCCTACAAAATAGCACCACCAAAAAAAAAAAACATTGGTTACAACTTTACATGCAATAAATAAAAAGTAACTATATAAAGTTATAGTCTACATCAAATCAAACAGAAAAGCAACTCACACAAATAAAAAAAAGTAATAGCATGAAAAGTAACTAACATAATACAGAAAAAGTAACTATTATAAAAACAATAACACCTAAAATATAACAAATAAAAAGTAAAAATATAAAATAGAAAAGTAACTCACATAGCAA
Organism: Bassia scoparia; assembly: GCA_008642245.1. Lineage (NCBI taxonomy): Eukaryota > Viridiplantae > Streptophyta > Magnoliopsida > Caryophyllales > Amaranthaceae > Bassia > Bassia scoparia. The sequence continues at coordinate 18,451 of SNQN01006047.1, read as the reverse complement.
AAAAAAGTAACTCAAACTACAAAGTACATAAGTTATGAAATTATTCACATACAAAATAAGGAATTAAATAGAATAAACACCGTTTAACTAATGTTTTTCGCTTCTCAACACCAACAACTCATTTTGCATCAGACTTCACCAAATCATTTCTTTATTAAGCACGTTRAACGTCAACACGCTTCTCATCATTTTGTTGTAGAGATAAATCAGCCTTATCTACATCCATAGGAGCTGGTCTATTTGATTCTCCAGACTGAGAATAGATTTGCATAACCAAGTCAAACTGACGATCAAGATCAAGGTCAGAATCATCAACCTTCTTTCTCTCTGTTAACTGTCTACCCCTACCCCTACAMATACCTCAAACTCCGCTAGACTTCCCTCTTTTCTTTGGGGAAGACCCATCAAGAGAATCATTTTCATCATCTTTATTATCATTAAAATCACCCTCAGGTACATCAATTT
>SNQN01006046.1:16148-40895 GCA_008642245.1 Bassia scoparia | reverse complement strand
TTCCAACTTTTGTGAGTTCAAAGCATCTTTTCTGAGTCGAAACGATCGCGAGACGCGGTATGTTTCATCACGGATTACTCATTTGGGGAGACATTTTCAGGTGTCTACATTAGTGCTATGACCGTTTTTCCCTTTCGGTTTCCTTCATGACCATTGTCTTGCTTCCTACTAGGGGCGGAGGCATGTGGGCGCCCCTGCACCCCTTCTTTTTTTTTTGAGAAAAACAGACAATTAAAAAAATTTAAAGAAACACGTGAAAGTGAAAATAGAAGGAAAGAATTAAAGAAAGAAAGTGGAAAAAAGCAAAGCCTATTTGCGTGAATTGCGTCTTGCGTGTTTCACTTCATTCTCTTGCGTCGCACACTCGCTCACTGCCTCACGCAGTCACACTCACTCCGGCGGTTCGGCCAGCGTCGCTCCTTCCTGCGCTCCACTGCTCTAGCCTCCAGGCGACCTCGCGGCTTCGTCAAACGCCAATTGTTCGTGGTTGTGGCTTCAATTTGTGAGTTGTTAATGTTTTCTACTTCTCCTCTCTTTTTTCAATTAAATTCTGAAATTTTAATAGATTGTTAGTTAAATAGTGAATGTCTAGTTTTAATTGTATATTTTTAATTTGTTCAATTGTATTATACTTCTAATATATAAACCCTAAATCCCTAATTTGTTAATTAGTTAGAATTGATTATAAACTTGCTTGATTTGTTTCTAGTGAGTTAAATTGTTGATTTGTTTAAATTGTTCAAACGTTTTTGATGTATTATGTAATTGAGTTGATAAGTTGATAGTTGATTATTGATTTATTGTTGCCTCTTGCCTTGTACAGTTGTTGAAATGTTGGACACTTAGAATTGTGAATTATTTCTTATTTTTAAGTTGAGAAATAACATGGGTGATCAATTTCTGAATGATTGTTTGGTTACTTTTATTGAGAAGGAAACGTATCTACAAGTTTCCGATAAATCGATTATTGATTGTTTTAAAAGTATTAAGACTCAAAGGATGAATTTGTAAGACTTTTGTATTTTTAATTTGTCTTGTAAGACATTAAGTATTGTAAGACTTTTATGATGTTATTTTGGATTGTAAGACTGTAAGTATTATTTGTATTATGAACTTTTTTTAATATATATTCACGCGAACACCCGACTCGCAACAGGATGACCCGACTGTTAAACTGAAATATATGACGATCGTTTTTGCACCCTCTGTTTGAAATTCCTGGGTCCGCTACTGCTTTCCTCTCTCATCGGAGCAGACATAGAAAAATGCAACAAACACCTTTCCTCTTCTCTGGTCTAAGTAATATATTACGATTCCACCTCCCTTTCTCGAGTGCACGAATGAGGGAGGGTTGTGTTAATCTTGGGGAGCAAACGTGACGTAGCCGATTGTACCTAGTCAGGGCGAAACTTGCTTCGAAGACAGTGGCCTCCATACCACGGCGCACGATTCTTTTCCTTCTCAAATTTCGCCTTCTAATATGAATTTACAACTCTTAATTCCTACAATTTCGAAGCAAACTTTTGCTGTATTTTCAGAATTATTATGTATGATTATATCCTCCAACCTGATTAAGTTATTTTCTGTGTTTATGTCCAGATTATTTCCAGCAGACAGTTCTATTTACAGACCATTATCAAACTTTCTGGATCATGAAACTGGGGTGGTTGAAGGGTCAGTGTATTGTTTATGGTGGCCGGCAATATTGATCTGGTAGCAACGTACACGGAAATCAAGCTAAGTTTCCTTAAATTGTTCACCCACAAAGAGCTTTGTCATTGTTTTTCTATTTTGTTTGGTCAATTCATTTTGTTTTGGCATGTATGGTTCTATTTTGTGGTTTTTGTGAAAGGAAGCCATGACTTTATTTTGTACCTTTTCTTTGTTGCTATAAGGGTATACTTAAGACTCTCCTTTATACTGACATACTTGGCAAGTTGGCAGTAGGGTCTTTGAGGCCTCATTTCTTCGTTGTCGAGAAGCGTTTCTAAATTGCTTAAGTTGTGAATAAGAATAGGTGCAAAGGTATCAACATTTTTGACTGGTTAGTCTTTGTTTTAGTTTTTTTTATGAGATTTGGAAAAAAAATATTAACAGTTCATAATGGTAATAATCAGCAAAGTGGTGCCATATCTCTTCATTTTATTGTGCATAGTCTGTCTCTTATACACATCTTTTCTTTGTTGCTGTAAGGGGTATACTTAAGACTCTCCTTTATACTGACATACTTGGCAAGTTGGCAGTAGGGTCTTTGAGGCCTCATTTCTTCGTTGTCGAGAAGCGTTTCTAAATTGCTTAAGTTGTGAATAAGAATAGGTGCAAAGGTATCAACATTTTTGACTGGTTAGTCTTTGTTTTAGTTTTTTTTATGAGATTTGGAAAAAAAATATTAACAGTTCATAATGGTAATAATCAGCAAAGTGGTGCCATATCTCTTCATTTTATTGTGCATAGTAGTATACCTCAGTGGATAGTGCGTCTTAATCTTTGTGTTTGTGTGTTCAATCGTGGTATTTGAACAATGAGTTTGAATAAAAAAGAGGGTATGGTATTTGCATACTGATACTTTAACGTATTATGTATGGTTGCGTGATAATGGTCTTTTAGGACTTTTATTTCTTCACTCTTGCTATTTTGTTTGGCCCATGATTTAGTATTTGGGTAATACTTTTATCAGCAAGTTTGTGTGCAAGAGTTAGAGTTAGAGACTCGCAATTTCTTTTAAGTCTTTTTGAAGATGTTGAGTATTAAAAAAAATTTATGGTGTTTAATACGTAATGGCTTTTCGATTAAATTTTTGAATGTTACAATTTTAATTGTAATGAGTTTTTATTGTGGCACAATTTCTTGTAATCTCCACCTTTAAAGTATTGGTTGTCAACTTTTTGAAGTGTATGTGACACCCTTTATCTCCTATTAGTTGACTTGTTCACACTAACTATTTTTTTTTGTGTACGTGTATATGTGTGATAGTTGGAGATTTAAAGGGATTCGACTTCTTGTTTTAATACTTTTCCTTAAAGGATAAATGTTTTTGTTCTATGGTTCAGTGTGATATTAAAATGCCTTTTCGTCAAAGGTTTTAAATTTAACTTTTTCGTCCAATGTGGGGGAAATAATTTTTTGATTTTATAATTGTTGGACATAAAAGTTTGTTTTGATTAAAAGATTAAATGATAGAAAGTAAGATCAAAATAGACCAAATGTTCTTCTTAAAATATATAACGTCTATTCGACATGTTTTGGAAAAACAAGTTGGGTTTTTCATAAGCAATGTCTTTTTTATTAATTTGAGAAGTTTTTGATGGAAATTCAAAGTCAATTTTCATTTATGTGAAATGTTTTTTTAGCTTGGATAATCCTTTTAAAGGACTCTTTGGATATTTGTTTTGAGTGGATATGCTAAAATGACTTTGAATAAGTTATGAGTTGTAGAAGGGTTTCACACCTAACTTGAAATACCTTAGAATGTGGGGGTGTTTAAGGTGCAGTTATTTTCTTTTAAGAAGGAAAACTTTGGACTCAAGACATATGATAATGTTGTTATAAGTTGGTTATGAAATTGATAACACTGCTTACAGATTTATGTCTTTGAGTAATAGGTCCCTCAGCGAATCAAGAGATGTTGAGTTCTTTGAGAACGTTTTCCTCTTAAGAAGGATGTTGTATCTCATATTGTGATTAGTTCTACTCCTACTTCTGCTTCTGCTTTTAATTCTACTTCTTTGAAGGTACCTACTTTTAGTGGACAAGATGAGGTTGGTCCATCTAGAAGGAGTAAGAGATGCAGAACTTAAACTAGCTTTGGCCCTGATTTTATTACTACTTTCTTAACTGAAGTTGAGAATGTAGATGACCTTGATGAGTTATTTGTTTAATGTCTTTTGATTGATGATGAACCTAAGACTTTTGAACAGGCAATAAGCTCTATTGATGCTAGTTTCTGGATGGAAGCAGTTAATAGTGAAATTGAATCCATAACGTGTAATCACACATGGGAAGTTATTGATCTACCAAAAGGTGGTAAGGCTATTAATTGTAAGTGGATATCTATAAACGCAAAACGAAAGGTTTAAAGCTAGACTTGTTATTAAAGGATTCACACAAAAAATTTGGTACAGATTTCTTTAATACTTACACACTTGTAACTAAGATCGCCACTATTTGTATTTTGCCTGCTCTAACATCTATTTTGAAGTTGATTATTCATCAAATGGATGTTAAAATGACTTTCTTGAGTGGCGACTTAGAGGAAGAGATTTTTGTGGTTCGACCTCCAAGTTTTGTGGTTCCAGGACAGGAACACAAGGTGTGTTAGTTAAAGAAATCTCTCTATGGCTTGAAACAAGCACCAAAACACTGGTATGAAAAGTTTCATAAAATTATTCTGAGTTTTGGTTTTGTTGTGAATCGTGCTGATGCTTGTGTGTACTCTAAAATGTTTGGCAATGATTGTGTCATAATATGTTTGTAAGTTGATGACATGCTATTTTTTTGGTACACACATGAGAGCCATTGATGAGACTAAAACGTTTATTTCCTCTAAATTTGAAATGAAAGACTTAGGTGAAGCTGATGTGATTTTGGGTGTTAAAGTCACCAAAACAAGTAATGGCTTCACCGTGTCTCAACCTCACTTTGTGGAAAAGGTGTTAAAAAAAGTTTAACTCTTTGATGTTGTGCCTGTTAAAAATCATTATGATGCTAGTATTCACTTGATAAAGCATGATGGCAATAGTGTGTCTCAATTTGAATATGCTAAAATAATTAGGATTTTGATGTTTTCGATGAATTATACTCGGCCTGATATTGCATATGTTGTTAGTAGACTTAGTCGGTATACTCATAACCTTAGTAGGAATCATTGAGATGCACTTAGGCGTGTTCTAAAATACCTAAAGGGATCATTTGCTTGAGGTTTTCATTTGTTGGTTATCCTACTATTTTAGAAGGACATTGTGATGCAAATTGGATTTCTGATAATTATGAGGTAAATTCTACTAATGATTATGTGTTTACTCTGTGTGTTGCAGCAATAACATGGAAGTCTGTAAAGCAAATTTATATAGCTCGGTCCACGATGGAGTCAGAGTTCATAGCTCTTGACTTGACAGGGCAAGAGACCGAGTAGTTGAGAAATCTCTTGACAGATATTCCCTTGTGGGGTAACATGTCCGGCCTGTTTCTCTACATTGTGACTCACAGGCAACAATTGGTGTTGCAAAGAACAATGTGTACAATGGTAAGAAAAGGCACATACAAATCAGGCATGAATTCGTGAGATCCCTAATTGTGAGTGGGATTCTTAATATGGAATATGTGAGGTCAGAGAGGAATCTTGCAGATTCACTGACTAAAGGACTAAACAGAAGTCTAGTCCTTGGTGTGTCGAGGGGAATGAGGCTTAAGCCTATTGGATGAGTAATTCATAGTTGATGCCCAATCTTGCTACGCACAGTTCGGACTAACAAAGCTGTGAATAGACTCATCATTGTACATCTTCTCATTCCTATGACTTGTACATTTTTGAGGTTGAGCTTTTGCTCTTAATGATTCTATAGTGGTCCTATGAGAAGGACTTGATGGATTCACCGCTTATTTTGTGAGGTTGAGTTATATTGTTCTTAATGAATCTATTGTCATTGTGGGGGTGCTAATGTGAAGCACTTGATAAGTTATGTGAAACTTTGTTAACCCAATGATGCTTTGATAGATTTACCTACGTGAGTATGAAGGTTTGGCCACTTTCTATGGAAGACATGTGCAGTCTTTCTAGAGCACTCATGAGTGACCTACGATGCTATTGGGCCATATTTACATTGTAGTTCGCAGAATTCATAATATTTGATTACGTGAGATGCGTGTTGTTGAGATTTATTTCTTGGTCGTAAGAATTCAAGATTCGTTCACCCTTTTGATAGAGAAATTGCTCAACTTCACTATGTGTTGGTTCAATCGCAAGACACCAGCACTTAAGTGTCAAGCTTATTTGAATGCTTAGATCAATTTCTTTTCTCCTACCTTCGCATTTGTGGGGGATTGTTGGAAATATGTGAATGCAAAGGTAGAGATTAAGTGGGGGCATTATTTTAGGACGGTTAAAAAGGATATGTATATACATATATATCTTGCTTTCCTTTCTCATCGGACCAGACATAGAAAATACCACAAACACCTTTCATTTTCTCTGGTCTGAGCAATATGTTACGATTCCACCTCCCTTTCACGAGTGCACGAATTTACAGCTCTTAATTCCTAAAAGCCCACCACCCAGATCGCTACCTAGCCCGACCCACCTGTTGCCCCCCAAACCTACCCAAACTGCTACCCCAAAAAGCCCACTCTTGATTCACGTTCATAACACTCACCCTCTTTCTGCCTTCTCTTTCTCTCTCTTCTTGGAAGCTTAGAGCTGCCATGGTGGGTCTATGTGCTTCCCATCTTTTTACAACTTCCATGGTTTACCATTTTCGAGGATCCACTTGCTACCCTTCTCTCTTTTTTGAAGTCTGCGACCCTTCTCCCTTTTTGCGAAGGAATCTGCTACTATTCACAAAGAAAGTTAACAAGGTTGAGCACTTGAATTTCAACACTCACAACACATCAATGTTGGCGATTGAACTCGAAGATGATTTCAAGGATGAGAAGAACCTTAAATGTCTTGATGAGGATGATATTGCTCTTTTGAAAACATATGTATGTTTGCCCTAACCCTAACTCTACTTTTTCTCCTCTTTCATTTCGTTGATTTTTACTTCATTTTGTTCGATTGGTTGTTTACAAGCTTTAGGTCACTTTTCATTTTGATTTAATCAGTGATTTGTTGGTTAGATATATGGTCATGGCCGCGAAATTTTGTAAATTATTTAGGTTTAATTAAACACTCGATTGAAATCCGTATTGGTTATTTTGCGTATGAGTGAAAATTTCTATCATTCAATGAAAGACCGAAGAAAGGGAAATCAACGGAGAATTTGGTGATGTAAGTTGATCTAAAGTCTTTGATTAATAATCCAAAGAACAAATTTTAAATTGATCTAAAAGCAAGAATTTTGGGTTTAATTATTATAGATTTTTTTTGGATTGTTTTTTTGCTGATTTAGTCTAATAAACATATACTTCGTATATATATTATATATATATATATATATATATATATATATATATATATATATATATATATATATATATATATATATATATATATATATATATATATATATATATATATATTTCGTAATGATCATCCTGCCTTGTTAATTTGTTATCCGGTGATTATCTTTTCTTTGATCCTGTTTTAATGTAGGAATGTGTGATATTTGTGAGTCTGAAGATGAGTCTAATTGTTCTTGCATTTGGTGAATTATGTTTGGTAGTATTAGAGTTGCATAAGTTCTCAAATACAGTTGATCAACCTAAAAAATGCAGTACGAAGTCAGCCATTTTGTCCTTGGGCCAGCTACTGGTCAGGGCTTACAATATCGCACACATTGCCAAAGTAAGTGTATTTATAATATATTTCCATGGAGTTTGCGTTATTCTTGGAATTACATTGCTCCTATAGTCATTTTCAACGTAGTGGAATGAGAGATAAAGACTAAGTTTATTTATTTTAGATGTGTATATCTTGAGTAGTGATCAATAATTAATGTATATGTATAAACTATGTTATGGTTGCCAATATCAATCTTATGACAATTGCAATTGTAAGGCTGCATTTCAACACTCATAACAATGTGGTTAGTTGCTAATAATTCGAACAATTTCTCATTCATGTTATTTGTACATGTAAGTAATTTGACTTTAGGTAGTGTTTGGGAACTGGATTTCATTTTAATTTAAGTATTTCAAAATCAGAAATTGAAATTATGTATTTTAATTCCAATTCCAATTCCTCCATAATAGTTTGGAAATCAATTAATTGAATTCCTATATTTCAAATCCATTAACCTGTTTTTTTAACGTCAGAATTGATATCCCGAATTTTAATGACTAAACCAAGTTTAGCAAAAGAGGACTGGTCGATTGGATTCACTTCTAAAATGTAAAATGAGAGGTAAAGAAATATTTTGCATTGAGAATAAAATACGAAGTATACAGTGCTAACTGGATTCATACACTTAAGATTTCCACATCATAAATTTTTTTCCTCATTTTTAGACAAAAAAATAAATAAATTAACTAGCTCAATCACATTCACTCCTATTTCTCATCTTCAATTCTTCTTCTTCACAATATCATCTCTCAGCCAAAGAAAAACCTAGAGTTTTATTTTATTTTTAAATTAAAAAATTGCAAAATGGAGAGTTTAAAACAAAGAAATTAGCTCCAAAATAGGAAAAAAAAGAGAAATTGAAGTTGTATGCGTTGAACACGAAAAGACAAAAATTGATGAATTCGAGTAAACAAAATTGCACTCTTTAATCACTGATTCAATGACGCGAGATCTAATCGCGAAGATTTGAATCATCTTTTTTGCAAAAGAATTGTTGTGATAACACTAAAAAAAGGAAACAAAAATAGATTCAATCGTAATATACCTGGAAAAAGCAAAAGTAGTGTCAAAGAAATCATTAGGACGAATGAATAAGCAAATTAGTGTTTGAGAAATGTAAATCGAATGAAGACTAATTGAGAATATATTGAAATGAATTCACGAAGAGAGAAGAAAGAAGGGCAAGAGAGAGACGCAAGAATGAACAAAAATCCCAAATGTGTTGAAATGAACCCCAAAATTCTAAAATTTGGGTTGTACCGAAAATAGGACTAGCAAAGGAATTCAAATGACAGGGGTAAGGATTGATAACAAATGGACTCTTTTTAAGTTATGTTGGAATTGTGTTGGAATTGGGTCAATTCCAAATCCAAATTCTTTATCTACCCAAACATTGGAATTGGGCCAATTCAAACAAACCCATAATTAATTCTTTTCATGTAAAATTTATTTACTTACTAATTTTGAATGTGTTATTATCTAAAAGCTTGGTTTTATWTCTAATTTATCTTGGAAGAATTGGTCATAAAATTTAATAGGGTARTGTGGTGATGGAGCTTGTGTTTTACAAAAAATGAGGAACTTGGTTGAGAGGCTTTGTATGAGGTCAGATAGAAGTCTTCTTTACAATATTGATGTTCGGATTATGATGCTAATATTGCACATGGATTGTTRGAGMATATGTGGTATGATTGAGTGTGTGATTTGATGATCTTACTGYTTTGTTTCACCTAGTTGTATATTTCAAATTGAGGAGTGAAGACCCTATTGCTTCAAATTGATTATTAGTTGACATACTTGTTACAACATTAATGCATCTACCATTTAATCATTTTGATGAAACTACTTGTTTTGTTTAGTMATCTTTCTATAAAATAATTTTAGTGAAACTGATACAATTTAAGGAATATTATTAGCTTTGGGTGTTAATATCTTATTCTTATCATTTTCATGTGTAGATGTGTCAACTACTATGATTCTTCACCGCGGTGCTGTGATAGACTTCCTGTTGAGGAACCAAAATGTTCAGGATCCAAACTAGCTTGATTGGGCAAAGGTGACATTTATTTCAAATAAAGAAGTGTTTCTTCACCAGGTTGTTTTTGTGGTTGTGCATGCTATAAATGTGTGCCTTTTAATGTTTTGCTGTAGAGATGGAGGATTGGTGGTTGAGTTTTTTTTCTGGTGGTGGTACATAGCAATAGTATCTTACTATTATTTTGGGAAATAGTGTTGTCATGTTGTGCATGGAAAGGCCTTCTTCAGGTAAGTTGGTGTTGTGAGTGGCAAAGATTATGGGATGTTTTACATTTTGAACCTGCAACCACCTAATAATACGACATCACTAGATTTGGTATTTTGAGATGCATGATTCATTTGAATATAAAAAAATCATTTTGTTTGGTTAGATTTGGAACAGTTTATTACAACTTGTTCTATTCCTAAAAGAGCACGAGCAACTTTAAGGGCAATAAGGCCAAAACATATAAAGTAGAATATGGTAATAATCCTTCCGATAAACGTTGAAATACGAATCAATGTAGGTAGTTGTATTATATGTTGTGCTTTTAATCAGGATCATTTAGTGAGAAACCATGTTTTCTTTTCCTGTGACCAATGGGATGTCCGAAAGGCCTGAAACTGTTGCAAACTTGTCAAAGATTATGCACTTATTATTGCTTCCTTATTAGCAAATCTATTGAATCATGAGTTGGGATATGATAGAGTTTCGCATAGTTGTTGATGTAATATTATAGTCTTATAGAGTAGCAAAGTTCCGTGATGCTCGTCTTATACCTCGTTGCTGAATTTTTAATTTATTAATAGACCTATTTACATTGTCCATATGGCTTTGTTTATCATTCTTAGCGTCCCAGTGGTACTAATCTTTATGTACTGTATATTATAGTAAATTATTGCAACTAATTATCTGCTGCACATACAAGTTTATGTGCATTACTGAGATTTTATGATCAGTTCATTTCAAGCTCTAGTAGCTACTTCTTTGTCTGAATTTCTGATAGAATTTTGTGTCATTCATTTAGCAGAATTGTGTTTTTTAGTCTAACTTTTCTTTAAGACAATTTMAATTATRAAATTTCAATTTTATGTGAATSAAATTCAAAGCCTCAAAGATTTCACAATTTTGCAGTTAGCATCATTCTACTGAGATTTTTAATTATATGAGATTCCAGTATGCCCACATGATACATGAGGTTGTTAGAGCTAGGTTGTGCTTTTTGGTTGGTTAAATTGGAATTTACTCCTTGTAATGGTGATTGATATAGCGCATTGTGCTGCATTTGGATGAAGTTAGAGTTATTTAACCTGCCTAATCTTTATGCATTATTTGGTTTCAATTATTAGATCGTCTAAAGTTTGCTACACAATGCTTATAGTGCTTATTTTGTGCTGGCTGCTTTAAACTTTAAGAATTATGTTACCTTAATACCTTATAATGTATTCGAAGCTATAGTAATTGTCCACATTTACGTTTTTCAGTTTATTTACATTGTATGCAATACATACGTTAAGATGAAAATGCTAATATATCATTTTCTGATAACATCTTATAGCAGCTTAGTGTTATATCATTTACTATGTGTAAGGTAGTGCAAAAGGTATTGTGTGTTTCCTCTATTCTTCATTCCGGTTATCTCATTCTCAACCCAATATTAATGGTTTCTATTGATCCTTGGTTCCTATATCAGGCTAGGAGAGCTTTGAGAGCATTAAAAGGATTACTAAGACTACAGGCACTTGTTAGAGGACATCATGTAAAAAGTAAGCTGTAATCACTCTTTAATGCATGCAAGCTTTGGTAAGAGTTCCAGCCCGGGTACGAGTAAGGCATGTGCATTTGGCCTTAGAAAGCGAAACAGATCAACAGGAAGCTGAACAACAACTTGTATAGGAAGAAATTCAATTACTCCATATAAGAGTTTCAACTTTCTTTAGTTTGTAAACATTTGAGTGTTAAAATTTGTCTCTTAGATCAAGTTTTGTAGGTGTTTAGTACTTGGTTCTTATTAATTATAACAATGATTTTTTTTGGTTATTACAATATGTAGTGAGATCAAGGCTTGGAGCAACTCACATGTGCAACTTTCTTATAAACAACTTCCATTTCACATACCGTTCAAGGCACCGCGCGCGGTGCAATGGCTAGTATAACAAAGAATGCAAAGGTAGAAAGCAAAAGTGGGTTTTTTTTGTTTCCTTGTCCCATATTGATAGAATTCTCTTATTTTCTCTTATTTGTAAAGTATTTTGTTCTTTGAATTGTTTGAGGCTTAAAGTGTGGGGTTGTATGTGCTATATTTTTGGAACCGAATCCTTTATTTTTGGAAGGTTACAAGAAATCTGTTTGATATCTTTTGTAACTGTTACACAATCAATATGCACCCTTGATTCATGATTGTTTCCTTCTCCTTCAGTTTTCTGGTTGGTTTTGGGGCTATATATATCCCTCTTGGCAGTCAATCCAAACACACACAAAAAAGTTTCAAACACATATCCTTTTTTCCTCTCTGATCTGAGCACAAGTATTACAATTCCAACTCCCTTTCTTGAGTGCACGAATTAGGGAGTGTGATGTTAATCTTAGTGGTGCGAACGCCGCGTAGCAGATTGAACATAGTCGGGGCGAATTTTCTTCAAGACAGTGGTTTATACAATGGCGCGACAATTTGTTCATCCTTCAAAATTCGCCTTTCCATCTAAATTTACAGTGTATATTCCTATAATTTAGAAGCAAAAATTTCCTACTATAATTTCAGGTTATAGATTTATCTTCATACATCAAAACCCTTCCTGATATTTCCAAACTCGAACCTTTGGATGAGACGAATTACAAACGCTGGTCTCAGCATCTTCTGATCTTCGTTGAACAATTGGAGGTCGATTATGTCCTGACCAAAACCAGTTTGGTCAAACAATGGCTCTTTTTCTCAAACCAATCAAAAAATTTCTTAGTACGAAAAGCACAACAAGTTGTTCAGAGGGCATCTGCTAAGCCATATGACCAATGCTCTATTCGATCTGTTCGTCAACAATAAATCAATTTGAGAGACTCTAGAGAAGAAGTACGGTTTTGATAATGCTGGAAAGAAGAAGTACGTGACCGAAAAGTGGCTCTTATTCCAGTTCGTTGATTACAAACCCATCATGGTGCAGGCCAGGTTCATGTGTATGAGAACCTTGTTACTTATATTCTAGGCGAAGGAATGAAGATGTGAGAGGTGCTACAGGTCAACGTGTTGATCGAAAAGCTTCCTGATTCTTGGTCTGGTTATCGCAAAATACACAACCTTCTAGAACACAAGAAGAAAAATATGATGCTAGAGGAATTGATCGGACACATGAAAATTGAATGGGCAAATCGCCTCAAGGATAAAGCATCTTCTTCTAATGAACTTGCTGTTAAGTCTAACATTGTTGAGTCTTCTGTGAAATTTTTCACAAGAACAATAAAGGGAAGAAGTACACTGCCCATAACAATCAGAACAAAAACAAGCAGTTGGGAGTCAGAACAAAAAGGGCAGAAAATTGAAGAAGTCCTCTAAGGGATAGAAGTCGAACTCAACTTGCTATGTTTGTGGCATGACTGGCCATAAAGCGTGGCAATGCAACCAATGCAAAGACAAGAACCATGACCAGAATAATAATAATAATAATAATAATAATAATAATAATAATAATAAATAATAATAAATAATATTAATATTAATATTAATAATAATAATAATAATAAACATAATAATAATCACCATAATAATAATAATACACAAATTATTGATAATTCTAATGATATTATTGTTGTTGTAGTTTGTGAAATTAATTTAGTTGGTAACTATAGACACCCAAAAGTGTCTCCACAAATTAATAGTCGGTGATGAAAATTACAACATTTTGAAATAGATTCAATTCCGAAAGTTGTGACAAACTCCATAAATCAAACACATTTACACGAGTTGAATTAAAGTTGAGTTCGAAATCATACACCAAGGGCCCAATAAATGGCGGAAATATTTATTTTAATTATTTTATATTTTTTGGCCATTTTTCTTAGAAAACGTTTTTTTAGAACTATTTCTCAAGGTCATTTCTAAGATTTTTCATTCTCTTCTCATTCTTCTCATTTATTTGAGTTCGCCAGTATTTTTAAATATTTTTTCTGATTTTTCTATGATCTTCTATGGTTTTTATAAATTTGCGAAAATGTTTTTTCAAAACAAATAAATTCAGAAATTCTAAGAGAAATCTCGAAAATTCGAGATTGATTTGGAATATTCTAGAAACTTAATCTTGATCTCTAAGGAAGCCAAAATCAGATAAAGGATAATTCTCGGATAACAGATTAGATCCAAAAGATATAGATGAAAAACTTCCCAAAGATATCAGACGAAAGATAGATAGAATTTGTCTTTGCTATCTTATCCTTTGTAAAAGCTTATAAATACATGCTCTCGGTGCTTATTCGAACAACAACAAAAATTCAGCTTTGATCAACAAAAATCAATGAAAATCAATATTCGATCAACGAAAACTAGTATTGGAAGTGCAATTCAAAGCTCTGAAAAGTCTCTCAAAGTCTCTTTCTGATCATTCAAATTCAATCCACAAATACAAATCACTCTCAAAATCAAAAGTCCATCGAATTCATCGCAGCTTTCGGAGTCGTATCTTTGCGGATTTAAGTACAAATTCTGAAGCTATTCAATCAAACTTTCTCTTTTCTCTTGTTATTAATTTTGATTAATGTAATACATTGAATTTTGTTTTGCCTTTTGGTTTTCAATCATGTAAATTCGTTCGTTTTCGTTTTATCATGATCGTTTTAATTGTAATTGTCAATGCTAACGATTTCCTTTGTTTTGATAAGTGATTCAATTGGAAGCAAAGCTTTTGATGCACTATTTTTTGTTTTCTTTTGTATTGATAGCGATACAAGGTGAGTTGATTTTATATATTTGAGTTTTCAATTCTCGTATATATATTTTTCTTGATCTTTGTGCCTATGAGTTTTTTGATTGCTTAATTAAGACCAGAATTTGATTGAATCACATTAAATTCAGATTAATTATAGACGAAAGGATTCTAGGCACCATACTAATTTGATTAATTCGAAGTGGTCATAATTGTTAGTACAGGTAGCGATGCATGCATAATAGAAATCAACTCTTATAATGATATTAGTTTAGTACGCTGTTTAAGATCAAATCGATAGTTTCTTTGAATTCAATGATTATGATTTATGGAACTACAATGAGAACGAGTAGAGGCCGCTACATGTGAGCAGATTGGGTCAAAGATCTTATTCGTACCATGTCCCCAAACCCACACTCTAGTTACCAGACCAAAGAATGAAGCCATTATTTTGGCACCAATGTTTCGAGCATTTGTGGTTAACCTGTATTGGCACGATGGCGATCCCTTCTATTGACAACACACCCCAATGCACTCACGTGCGGGATCTGTGGCTCAAGCAAACAATGCAAAATCGACGTAGGACGTAGGCCCAATAAGGGCACATGCCTATAGTAACAAAATTGGATGGATTGAGGATACATGAGCAACTAAACATTTCTGTGCAGATAATAAAGAATTGTTTGCTGATTTTGTTGATGCCAATCAAGGCGAACAAGTCTTTTTTGAAAACTACAACAATTTAGAAGTGCTTCACAAAGGATCTGTCATCCTCAACCTCAATTCTGGAAAATCATTGTCTTCACAAAATGTAATGTATGTCCCCTCCCTTCGTAGGAACTTAATTTCCGGTGTACTCCTTAACAAGGATGGTGTTAAACTTGTTTTTTTACGATGGTAAGCTAGTTTTTTTTCCTGCAATGGTGATTTTTTGGGGAAGGGATACCTATCGGGGAATTTGTTTGTGGTTGAAACTATTCAAATTGTTATGAATAAAACTTCTACTTCTGCCTACTTACTTGAGTCCTTTGATCTTTGACACTCTAGATTAGGACATGTTAGTTATGGTTCCATAAAACGTTTGCAAAACATGTCTTTAATTCCTAATTTGAATGGTAATGATCATAGCAAATTTGAAGTTTGTGTTGGTGCTAAATACACTAAAAAAAGTTTTAAACGTGTTGTTGAACGTAAAACGGAATTGCTTGAATTAATTCATACCAATTTATGTGACTTTAAAAATATTGAAAGCAAAGGTAGCAAACGATATTATATCACATTTGTTGATCATTCTAGATATACCAAAGTGTATCTTTTCCGTACCAAATATGAGGCAGAAAAAATGTTTTTAATCTATAAGACAGAAGTAGAAAATCAATCGGAGCGAAAGGTTAAAAGACTTATGTCAGATAGGGGTGGGGAGTATGGAACCACGTTTTTAAAAGAACTTTTCAAACAAAATGGCATAATTCATGAGATTTGTGATCCCTATACTTCCTAAACAAAACATAATAGCAGAAAGGAAAACAGGATCCTTAAAGAAATGATGAATGCTATGTTAATCAGTTCAGGTTTGTTTGATAACATGTGGGGGGAATCTATACTTTCAGTTACTCATATTTTGAACAAAGTGCCTCATAAAAAGCTAGACAAAACCCCATATGAGTTGTGGAAAGGTTATAGAAAAAACTTTAAATTTCTTAAAGCGTAAGGGTATTTGGCTAAGGTGCAATTACCTTCTTTTAAAAAGGAAAACATTAGACCTAAGACATTTGATGTTATTTTCATTAGTTATGCAAGTAAAAGTGCTGCTTACAGGTTTATGTCTTTGAGTGTCAGGTCCCTCAACGAATCATGAGATCCGAGTTCTTTGAGAATGCTTTTCCTCTTAAGAATGATGTTGCTTCTCATATATTACTTCAAGTGTAAGATGAGGTTGTTCCATCTAGAAGGAGTAAGAGGCGTAGAACTGAAACTAGCTTTGGTCCTAATTTTATGACTACATTCTTAACTGAAAATGAGAATGTTGATGAAATTGATGAGTTGTTTGTTTGTTGTCTTTTGATTGATGATGAACCTAAGACTTATGAACATGTAATGAGCTCTATTAATGCTATTTTCTAGAAAGAAGCAATTAATGGTGAAATTGAATCTATTTTTTCTAATCATAGATAAGAATTTGATGATGATCTACCTAAGGGTAGTAAAGAAATTAACTGTAAGTGAGTCTTTAAAAAGAAGCGCAAAACTGATGGCTCAGTTAAAAGGTATAAAGCTAGACTTGTTAGTTGTTATTAAAGGATTCACACAAAAATTTTGCATAGATTTCTTTTATACTTACTCACCTGTTACTAAGATTGCCACCATTCGTACCTTGGTTACTTTAGAAACTAAATTTAAATTGATTATTCATCATATGGATGTTAAAATAACGTTCTTGAATGGCAACTTAGAGGAAGAGATCTACATAGTTTAACCTCCAGGTTTTTTGGTTCCAGGACAGGAACACAAGGTGTGTAAGTTAAAAAATCCCTCTATGGCTTGAAAAAAGCTCCAAAACAGTGGTATGAAAAGTTTCATACAACTATTCTTAGTTTTGGTTTTGTTGAAGCTAATGTGAAGYTGATRTRATTTTGGGTGTTAAAGTCAGCAAAAYAGSTAATGGCTTTACTTTGTATCAACTTGACTATGTGGAAAAAGTGTTTAAAAAGTTTAACTCTTTTRATGTTGTGCTTGTWAAAACTCCTGATGATGCTAGTATKCACTTAAAAAARCATGATGGCTATMGTKTGTCTCAAGCTGAATATGCTAAAATAATTGGGAGTTTAATGTTWTTGATGAASTAKACTCGRCYTGATAATGCATATGTTGTTAGTAGACTTAATCGGTATACCCATAACCTTAGTAAGGATCATTAGGATGCGCTTAGGCGTGTTCTAAAGTACATAAAGGGAACCATTGATTGGGGTTTTCATTTTTTTGGTTATCCTACTTTATTGGAAGGATATTGTGATGCAAACTGGGTTTCTGACAATGATGAGGTAAGTTGTACTAGTGGTCATGTTTTTACTTTGTGTGGTGCAACAATATCATGGAAATCTACAAAGAAGACTTGTATAGTCCGGTCCACGATGGAGTCAGAGTTTATAGCTCTTGACTTGGCTGGGTAAGAGACCGAGTGGTTGAGGAATCTTTTAGCAGATATTTCATTGTGGGGGCAACGTGCCCCGCATGTTTCTTTACATTGTGACTCGCAGGAAACAATCAGTGTTCCAAAGAATAGTGTGTATAATGGTAAGAAAAGGCACATAAAAATCAGGCATGATTAAGTGAGATCCCTAATAGTGAGTGGGGTTCTTACTATGGAATATGTGAGGTCCGAGAGAAATCTTGTAGATCCATTAACCATAGGATTAAACAAGAGACTAGTCCTTAATACGTCGAGGGGAATGGGCTTAATCCCATTGGAGGAGGAATTCATAGTTGATACCCAATCTTGCTTTGCAAGGTTTGTGGACTGCCGAAGCTATGAATAGACTCATTATTGTACATTTACCCATTCCTATGACTTGTACATTTTAGAGGTTGAGCTTAGGCTCTTAATGATTCCATAGGACATGGGTGGTCCTATCAGAAGGACTTGATGGTTTCAGCTACGTGAATGTGAAGGATTGGCCACCTTCTATGAAAGACTTGTGCAGTCTTTCTAAAGCACTCATGAGTGTCCTAAGATTTGTGGGCCATATTTTGTTGTTAATCGTGGAACTTGTAATGTATGATTAGGTGAGATGCGTGTTGTTGAGATTTATTTCTTGGTCGAAAGCATTCAAGATTCGTTCACTCTTTTGATAGAGAAATTGATCAACTTCACTATGAGTTGGTTTAATCGCAAGACACCGACACTATCAAGCCTATTTAAATGCTTAGATCAGTTTCATTTCTCTACCTTCACATTTGTAGGGGATTATTGGAATTTATTTAGGAATGCAAAGGTAGAAAGCCAAAGTAGGGGTTTTAATCCTTGTCTCACATTGATAGAATTGCGTTGTTTCCTCTTGTTTATAAAGTTTTTTATGCTTTGTATTATTTAAGGCTTAGAGTGTAGGATGGTATGGGATATCCCCATACGTGCGCCGCCGCCTGTGTTTGGCCCAGCTCAAGATCGTGGAGGGTGTGGGGTTTTGGGGCTATATATATCCTTCTTGGCAGTCAGTCCAAACACAAAAAAAGCTTCAAAAACATCTCCTTCCTTCCTATCTGATCTCAGCACAAGTATTACAGTTCCAACTCCGTTTCTCGAGTGCACGAATTTGTTCTTCTAATACAATGGTTTATACCACAGCGCGACCATTTGTTCATCCTCCGAAATTCGCCTTTCCAATCTGAATTTACAGTATATATTCCTACAATAATTTTCAATGTTCTATTCAGATGAAGTTTCGCCTTTAAGTTTTAACAATTTGGGTGTGCCCAGGGCCGGTGAGTAGGGATAGTACAAAACACTAGGTACTCGACTTGGTGAGTAGCGATGAGAAAAAACATTGAGCTCCGGACCCGATACCTGGAATCGGTATGGAACCGACGATTCTAGAATCGTAATCAGTTACGTTGGTACCGATTTCGATTTCAAAAACTGAGGAACTGATTATGACAGGTTTCGAGTCCGGATATAAAATTGATCAATTTGGACACGAAACATGTGGATATCCTATGGTTCCGGTTCTGATACCAGGTACTTAGTACCACTAGTTCTGATATCAGGTACCTGATATTGGACACATAAATTTTTGGTTTAGTAGTTGTATATAATATATAACCACTTGTAATCTTGGTATTAAACTACTAAAGTATCAAGACATTCTGCTAATTCATTGTTTACTATAAGCAATACAAGTGTATTAGTTCAATGCAATATGAGTATATTAGTATAGAGCAATTCAAAGTAATGGTATATTAGTTTAAAACTTCTTAACTAAAAAAATCAGTTTTATTAACGGTGTACCCGATTTCTGGGGGGTTTCGATTTAGATTCCAAAAAAATTGGAACCGGTTCAATCGGTTGCGGTTCCAATTATTAGTACCCAATCAATTCCGATTTCACAAAATAGACCGGATACTCTATTATGCTCAACCCCTACCGGTGAGTGGCCTGTGTAAGCAGACTAACTACAGGTCTACACATGTCTCCAAGATTGTAAAGGCCCCATTTTTCTTTGGCGCATTATGTAGTATTAAAAAAAGCTTTCAATTCCTTACTAGTTCCTCCATTTTGATTTCGGTGACATGTTGAGTATCTGTGGACTCCTAGGCAAATTTTAGGAATGATAGAGATAGAGAGGAAAAAATAACATGACCCATGTGAGAGTAGAGAGATAGAATAATGTTTTATCCCAAAAAGAAAGTTTAGCTAGTAAATTGAAAAATAATTAAATTGAAATATTAGCTAGTAATTCGAAATGAGGTATTTATTTACAATTGTACACATATCAAATACCTCCCTCATTATTCACACTAAATTCAACTTCACTTTTCAACTTTCCTCTTTTAGTCTTTAATCACTCTCTTAATTAAGCAATTCCCATAAAAAAGGAAACAAATGCACTTTGTAAGCAAGTCATTTATACTTTTCATTTTTTTTTTGAATTTTATGTAATAAAAAATCATGATTTTGAACTTTTGGAAAAGATAGATTATGAGGACTTGATTGATGAATTCGCTTCCAAAAGTGCACGAGGGAGAGCTCGTTTCAGGTAGTTTAATGAATTATATATCAGCATAAAATTGTGTTGAGATATTATTTTCAACATAATTAATAAGTAGCTTAAGTATGCGTTGATTTGTTTTTGGAAAAATATGTCATTTTATGATATTTCAAAATAAAATTAAACTATTATTATAATTAAGGGCCCCAATTTCAATGTTAGAATAAGAGTAGAACAAGACCTCATATTTCATTAAGACCGCCATAAGTGTGCCTATAACAAGTCCTAAATCATATCCAAAGATACTGTTAGGTCTCTCCCACTTTGCTACATTTTTATTTTGTTACTCAAGTTTTATTAAGGAAAAATTGTGAAAAACCTTCTCATAAGTTCGCTTTTTCGACAAAATGACCTAAACATCAATTTTTTTATGAAACCATATAATAAGACACTTATTTCCGCTAGTTACATCCAATTAACACGGATTAACTCCGTTTAATTTTCTGTTAAAGGAGCTTTCTAACATGGGTTATTTTTAATAATTACCTAATAACACCTAACACTCTTTTGCCAATTAAAGGAAATGTTAACCCTTCTGTTAAGGGAAAATTTGTTTTAACCATCTCAAATAATTGTGATCTTCTATAACCAGTCCCAACTATTCATTATTCCATAACAATCTCAACTTTAAGTGATTTTTTTTTTGATAAAAATGATTCTAAATGGAGACTGATTTTATAAATCATATCACAGTTGGGAACATTTTTGTAAAAGTCAACTTAAAGTTGAGACAATTATGGAATAATAAATATTCCTCTGTTAAGTGGTTGTGTTTTGCAAAATAAGTGTTTTATAAGATAGTTACATAAAAAATTGAATTATTTTGTGGGAAGATACCAAGGTAATATGGTATTATATAAGTGTAAGAGCCATGGCTGGATCCCCCACTTATTGTTTGAGGAAAGAAATGAAGTACTAAAAGTGACAATTATATTAGAAGTCGTCAATGAGTTTTAGGAATGAAACTCATAAACCATGTATTTAGTCCAATAAGGAAAGAGACACGAATGGTAAATGTTTGGGTTATCCTAAGGGTTGCTAACCCTATAGACACATATGTAATATTATAATATATAAGTACAATTAATTAGAGTGATAAAGTTACATTGAAAATTGTTTTAATGTATTTTCAACCAATCACAATTCAACTCTAAAAAGGGTTATCAACCCTTACGGTTACTATTCTATCATAGTCCATTAGAGACATGTCTAAATAACACAATTTTGCCCTATTGATACGAAGAGGATGATTTCAAAGCATATTCAAACTAACCAAAGTTTGAATTCGGGGGCAATGATACTAATACGACGAAATGCGTCGCATTAGCCCGTAGACGTCCTTTACTATCTCTTTATTGTTAATATACAAGTTWTATTCAAAGCAAATAACCAATTTATTACAACCCGCGCAGAGGTGATAAATATTAGCCCAGCTCGTCGGCCCGGTCCGACCGGCTTTGGCCCACAAAGCCCGCTCTGTTTGAGCGGGTTTGGGCAAGAATTTTAATATATATACAAGCCTGGCCCGATTCGCCCATTTGATCACCTCACCTAATACAAAATTACTAATTTGAAGTGATTACATGTAACACTAATTTAATTAGGCCGAATCATGATTAAGATTCATTAAGGGAACCTAAACATGATTTAATATTGTCCATGATTATCTTAGTTTAATGTGATGATTATTCAAATTAAATCCTTTAACAAAATTTGTGACAAAAGCAATAAAAATCAAATAAATGATACAACTAATTTACATATATATTTACAAAGTAAAGAGAATTGATTTTGAGACTCTTAGAAAACTTACCACTTCTCGTTTGAACTAAGTTTTTTCTTTGAGTGTTTAGTTGAACATAATTTCGTCGTAAAAGACATGATAGATTAAAGAATTTTAGCCAAAAGATAAAATAATACTCCCTCCAKTTTTTRTTAGATGTTCCATACCAATTTGACACGGTGTTTAAGAGTTGATTGAGTTAGATAAAAWACTTGAGTAAGTTAGATAAAATTGTTGGATCGACTGAACAATACAAGAGGGGGGTGAATTGTATTGGAGGAACTTAAGCACTTTTTGCGGAATTAAAAAAAAAACTCAACTAAGGAATTGGAGACTAGAGATTTTTCCAACACAGAAACTCTCAAGACAAACGCCAAGAGAGGAAAACTGTGGCCTGATGCAACACAGGACTTCGTCTATATTATATTAGGATGCAACACCTATATACAATCTAAGACCCTCGTTCTCAGTTCCCTAGGAACTTCTTGAACCCTAGTTCTCAGTTCACACTGAACTTTATGAACCCTCTAACTCTCGATTTCCCTTGAAATCCCTCAGTTATGTAACTCACAACCCCTTGCTTCAATACGCAGAAAGAAACACTTTACAACTCAATAAACAATAACCTAAATGCTTGGCAATAATATGAAAGTAATAGCTCTAATTGAATTCTTTGCTCAAGTGTGTGTTTGATTAATTACCAACTTAATGTATTTATAGAGTGATCAATAAGCGTTAAAAGCAAGCAGTAGTCCACTACCACATTACTCCCTTTTTTGTAGGAGTGATGCTTGTAGTGGAACTTGACCACCAAGCTCCATAACCCACGATCACACTCAGTCTTTTTTAGCCGTTTATTATCCCTTAAAAATCTCAGTTTAGTTGGATTAGCAAAGCCAGTAACACACGTTTTCCCTTAACACCAACTTTCCTATTTTTAAGGAATTTATTAAAAACACACCAGATCTTTTTAAAGAAATAGACATTTTATACCAAAAGATATAATATAAGGTTTTTAAGAAATATTTTAACATAAAAATAATCTTTAATATTTTATAAAAAGATTTTTATTTTAATCTATACACGATTATCTTAGGCCTTTATTTAAGAGGTATCTTTATATAAAATAACGGATTGAAATTTCTTTAATAAAATAAATCACAAACTTAAATATTATTTCCTTTTATCCTTTGAGCCATTATTTCATATTTTAATGCCAAACAGTACAAATAAATCTAGAAACCCTAAACCTATTGTACCACAATGTCGAGTCATATTTTCCAAGGAACTCAACCTTCCTTGATCATGTCGAGTCATCTTTTTCAAGAAACTCAACCTTCCTTGATCTTGAACGTCTTCCTTGAGTTCTTCTAATACTTCTAATAATCACAGGAACTCCTTCCTTCTCCTAAGGATGTCCTCGATCCATTAAGATTCCTTGAAGTATGGATCCTTTATACACATCACTAAACACACATATTAAATAATAATGCATAGAGTTTGCTTTGTTGGTTAGGAATGCCATTCATCAAAACTTAGGCTTCAACAAAAATAGTTGACTAAGCTAGGTGAAAGAGTAAATGTATTAGTAAAAGTATTTGGAAAAAGGTAATTTTAGGTGAATAGATTGGTTAAAGTAATGAAAGTTGACTTTAGAAATGAGTAATTCTTTAATGTTGGAGTAAATAAAGTAAGTAAAAGTAAAAAAGTTATTTTTAGAATGGTTTGGAACAATTAATTGAAAACATCCCAAAATGGACAGTAGAAGAACTAAAAAAATGGAGGGAGTAGAGAAGAAAGAAGTAGTTTGATTGAAAGAATGTAATAGAAGAAGAAGCAAAGTAGCTGTCGTGGACAAGAAGTGAAGGAACCAAAAGACCCTTGGTTATGATTTTTGATGTTTTTTATAGAAGAAAATAGGAGAGACTAATTAAGAAAAACGTTATTAAATCACCAAAGAATCACAATAATCGCCCATCAATTAGCGAATATCTTCAGTTAATGTTGATTCGGGTAGTGATCAAATCTTTTTGACGTTGATTAAGCAGCGTATTAAATAAATGTTCGTTAATTAAAATATCATATAAAATAAAGAAGATTTCAGAAAATCAGCAAAGAATATTTATTATCGCTAATATATCACCAAAGATTTTTTACTATCTTTATCAAATAGGTGATTCCTGAAAACAAATCATTGGCGAGTCAGCGATTAAAAGAAATCTTTGCAGATAAGTCAGCGATTATATGTTATATTCGTTAAAAATTTAGTTTTGCAAAAATAATAACTTTTCATCTATAACTCCAAATGCGTTGTGTAATATATCATTTTGAAGCTCTTTTAGTATACTATATGACTATAATATAATTGTGCAATAATCTTGGAAAAAAGTAAAATACTATTTTAATCAGGCCTATTAACGTCCAACAACACAGAATTACTAAGTCCACTAGAAAAGTGAGTTTTTTCAATATCATCACCGAGTCTTTCTACGGGACAAGAAAGCAAAAATTATTGGTCTCAACTATAATATGGAAGTACCGAACAAAAATTTATTATGGGGATGTACCACATTATTATTATGTTTTTTTAAAAATGTGTAGACACCTACATTTGTCCCCTGTGACCAATGACCATAATTTACTGCGTTGCATGGATTCAACCCCTTTAAAAACGAATAATTTCAATAATTCAATACTGAAAGTTGAATTTTAAAGTTCAAGCGTATGTTACATTAAGTCCAAAGTGTACTTAAAATATTTTATTAAATTTTCTTTAATTT
>SNQN01006046.1:0-13106 GCA_008642245.1 Bassia scoparia | reverse complement strand
TTTTGGCGGATATAACGTGGTGAGAATTGCAAAACCTTTGTAAATAGTGGGTAGTTATTTTATTCAAAAAATTCAGGTAGTTTATTTTTAAACTTTGACACACAATGGTAGTTTGGAATTTCTAATTATTTATTATTAACTATGTAAATATTTTTAAAGTTATGTGATTATTTTTAGGAATAGTTATGTGTTATTTTTTCTGAGATAGTTATGTGATTATTTTTTACGAGATAACTTTATATGTACTAATAATATGTGTATCTTTTTTTATTTTATCTTGCATTTATACTTTTCTTTTCTTTGATTCGTTTGTTAGGACGTCTTTGAAATTTCTAAATTTGTTATTTTTGTATTGAAGGTAGTTTATATGTATTTTTTATATTATTTGTGTGTGCGTGTGTGTGTTGTGTTATTTATATTATTATATTTATATTATTATTTTATTATAGTCAGGTCAGTTGAAACCACTTTATATGAAACGTGAAAACCAAAATATGGGTACATTTTATTTAAGGGGTAATAAAGCAGTAAAGGGTAAACGGATTTTCAGCTATTGTTTATGAACAGTCCGTGTACCCCTTTAAACTTCAATGTCCCCAGATTGAAATACGTACTATGGATAGATTTAATCGTGACGTCATCTCATCTACCGGTCCAAGTTTAAAAGTTTTATTTTCACCTAGTTTGTGTTTTCACTGTCCTTTCCTATTTATGATAGTATATATTATATATATTATTATTTATATATTTATATATTATTATATAATTATTATTAGGTTTAATGAGAAGAAACCCTTAAATGGAAGGGTGAGACAGTATCCACTTCATTTTTTATCCAATTGGTCAAGCTTATGAAACTCGGCTGCATTATGTTTTGCTTTCTACTAAAGTAATGTGCATATTAATTTTACACATGTGCTAATTTCAAATTTAGTGCACCTATTTTAATTGATGATGTGCATATTTTTACATCATGTGCATTAAACTCTTAAATATGAAATGTGCTATTTTTGAAAGGAAAACGTATCATCTTTGACGATCTTTTTCTTATCATGGATTTCACGTTGTCTTCCACAATTTTGTCAATTATATATTACACTATTCCACTTACCTTGAAGGTGAGGCAGCTGTCATTAGCATTGAGCACGACTCTGGATCGCATGGGGCGGTAGGTTTTTGTTTCACTTCCTTATTTTTGGATATTTAGTTTATAATTATTAATATGATTGAGATCGAAAATGTTCAGAAGATTTATGGAGATTTGCAATATCACGTATTGGCATATGAGGTTGATGTATCATGTTCACTAGATTTTGGAGATTTGAATCACGTAATTGGCATATGAAGATTTGATGCATCTGCATTGAGCCTGGAAAGTATTAGGGGAGAGTTTTGTGTTTTTTGGTTAGTTTTTTCATGAAACTTGGGCAATTTATCTCAACCGTTATGTTTATTTCTTTTTAAGTTTCGATATGTTCTCACATTTCTCATTTTTAGGTTTTCTCATTGGATCTATATATATATTATATATTTATATTATATGTCTATATATTTTGTATATTATATTATTATATGATGATATATGTATTTATATATGTGTTGGTGTCTTCCTTATTATATCTATCTGTATACATTCTCTAGTATCATCCGTGTTCTACTTGCTGCCAACCTGTTTATAGCATCGTCGCGATGCCTTCTCGTCTGCTACTTTCCCTATATCCCGCCACTTTACCTTGTAATTTTATATATGTTGCTATTGTATTTTATATATACTATATATGTATATATAGTTAATGTTATTTATATATATTATTATTTAGTACATATTTTATATTCTTTTCGCTTTACCTTTACCGATCTTCTTGGTTAGCTAAATATGAGTCCTTTAGCGCACTTTTGTGGCTATGAGGTTAAAGGAACGGGTCCGTGAATCCCCGAATAAAGCTGGTTGGCGACTCTTTTACTTGATTGAGGTTCTTAATCCCCAAGCATCTTCCACTAAACTAAGAAGTATTTATATTTGACCACATGTAGGACCTTGGAGGGTTCGCCTGCCTAGCTGGCTATACTATGTTCTTTTTAAATTCGACAAAAATTCATATCTGGGTCTTATAATTAGGGTTCAAATTAATTTAATTTCGGGTTTGATTATAATGTAAGTTAGTGTGTTATAATGTATATATTAACGTTGATAAAATTCACATCAACATTTTATGGTTTTGTTTGGTCTCATCAGTTTGGGTCTATATGAGTTCGATTTGTGTTGAAATTATACCGATGTATCTACTTTTGGTTTTGTTTGGTTACTTCAACGGCCACAATGTGACGCATTCACCTGATATTAATACAATTAACAATACATGAAGGATAACGGTGAAGACTAGTAGTACATTATCATAAGATCTATGTTGTTTCTCCAAGTTTTTTTAACAAGATGGTATTGTTGAACCTATTAACAGGAGATGAAACCAGAAGTCGTTTTACAACTTATAAGAAGTCATGCATAATATTATTTCTTCTTTCGATTTTCCTTAGACTAATGTTGTTAAAAAATTCCTATTCACCTCATCTTTTTTCCATAATTTTAGCAACATTTTCTCATTTGAGTCTTTGTTTCTGTGTGTCACAAGGATATGTAGTTCAATATTTAAAATTGTTGGCAAAAAAGTAAATTAATTGGAGTATTACTATTGAACTGATAATTTATTAGCCACTATATAAGTAATTGTCTATATTTGGATTAGATTACCATTCAGATTTGAGTTGTTCTTCGTGCTCGGCGATTTGCTGAGTTGTAGAGCTTCTATTTTTGCAACTGCATTGCTTTTGAAAGCTTGCAATTGGGGTCAAGGTGCACTTAACTACTTAACTGACACTTTTAAGAGATCGTCCCAAGATTTTAGGAATCGAGAGAGGACTGTTTAAGAGTGTGCTTCGTTTGATGTGTGTATATATACTAATAGTGATTATTCTTGAATAAATCAAATTATCACCACAAGCAAAATTACTTTTTAAACATCATTTTCTCCTATTATTACAGATTGAATGTGAATAACTACTCCTTTCGTTCCTTATGTTCATATATTTTTTTTTTTTTAAGTATTTCCAGTGAGGGATTTTGCAATAATACTAATATCTAGATAAATTTAGTGTGTGGGATCTTGTTTGATTCGTCTTAATCTGTAGTTTATTTACATATTCAATGTTATAATTTTTCACAAAATACTCAACTGAAGATATATACGATACAAATGATTGTTAAGCGCTGGTATGAACAGTAACTGAGACATTTTGGAACAAAGGGAGTAGTTGACATCCATAAACTATAATGATATTGTTTAACCATATACTCAAAG
The DNA here is from genome assembly GCA_008642245.1 of Bassia scoparia. Lineage (NCBI taxonomy): Eukaryota > Viridiplantae > Streptophyta > Magnoliopsida > Caryophyllales > Amaranthaceae > Bassia > Bassia scoparia. Next base: position 9,750 of record SNQN01006046.1, on the reverse strand, counting down.
TTTAGATATGAAATCAAACTTTTTTCTACAAACCWTACTAGAATGTATGCAAACTCATGGGTGTATGTCATTCATGCTAATAGATTGACCTTGTATTTTCACATAGAGGTTAAATGACAAGCAAGCACTCAAATGTAATACGAAGTAATAATTTTTTTAAAACATGAATTTTATTGTATATARTAATCTTATTTAAATTATGATCACTTTTATATGTATAATACAATGACCTTTATAATTAGACTTTGTGCATACAATAAGTTCTTTTATGGAGATAGTAATGTGTACAAAATTAATTTCATTATAGAATTTTTCAAGATACATATAGACATTATCATGTGTTGATTAAGTCGCTAGTGGGTAGTGTACTAAATTTGTACGCAATAATGCATGAGATTTATGTCATATGTAAATAATTGGTTTTGTTTCCCAAAGAAAATCATTATTATTAAACTCGAATATTTCTAAAAAATAAATTGAAATGGAAAATATAAGGTAATAATAGTTATTGTACTTAATAAAAACATAATTTGGAGAGACGTTTCAAATTTTAAAACGGAACCAATAATAAAACTTAAATCATGAAGATCTTCTACCACTAGTACTTCGTAGTAAATTATATATTATTATTATTTCAATTACTATACTGTGTGCTATATTTGCACAAGTTAAAAAAAACTTTGAACAAGAGGTGTGTACAATAATCATTTCAAACTTTAAACATATATTCATATGTTATGATTTAGTTTAAAATGACATGACAATTGGTTTTTTAATTAGGTGTTTAGAGTACCACAAGGACGATGTATCACAATTTCTCTTAGAATCGAGATAAGAGCTTTAATCAACTAATCTATCCCCTCACTCTCATGATATTACAATTGTTATATCAAAAGCAACAACATTGAGGSAAATTGTGGCAAATTGTGTACTAGTACAATTGAATGTTTATATCTCTAGGCACAACCATACYATACATATATTCAATTAGTTTTTTAAAAAATAAAAATTGTTCATCATTTAAATAAACTTGTTAATTTAAAGCTTTAAAATAAATAAAAAGATTTAACAATAAATTGAGGTCATTGTATATATATCTAGACTTTTTGAATGTGATTTTAAGTTTACCTGCTCTTGTTGAATGATATTTAGTAGCTGCTGAATGTATTGTTCCTTCTTTTCACGCCATTTTTGACAAGAAATTCTGTTCATTTGCAACCTATATATGCATATATAATATATATAAATATGATTATAATTAGATAAGAGAACCTTGTTTAATTTTTATCTTAATATATAAAACAATTTGTTTATAAATAATGTATAATAACAATTAAACCTATTTCTTCGTATAAATTTGATAAAGTTGTAATAAAAATAACGAAATTAAATAAAAGTAAACATAAAATCTTACCTTTTAAGTCTATCAGGGTCCARACGAGCAGCATTGTTGGGAAGGTTTTGTTCCTGGTTGTCGGAGTAGTGTTTGTAGCCGGAATTCTGTTCTTGATTTCCATAGTAGCCATAATTTTGTCCTTGGTTTCCAAAGTTATCTTTTTTATTGGTGGGTGCATCCATTTTCTTTGGAAAAATTACTCTTTAAAAATATATAGTTTGATATATGTAAGATGTAACTATTATTTGCTTACCACTATAACAAAAGATGTTTTCCATTGGTACAAAGTACATATAAATAGATATAATTTTAACGTTGGTCAAATTATTAAATATAATTAGAAAAGTAATCATTGATTTGCAAAAATTAATTATTATTTTTTCTTAAGGTTATCATTCACTTCGAATTCTTTTCCTACAAAATGTATTCAATTACGAATTTTTTTCGTAAAATTGATATTTATTGGCCTCACATTGTGTAATCGTAATTTTAAGTAAAAGAATGGTAAATTTGTAATTTATACGTCTTTAGGGTGAAAATATTATTTTGTGCGCTCATTATTAAAGTGCAAAATTTTATTTTAGGTATAGAATTCATTTAAAGGTCACACATTTTATTTGTGTGTGGCCTTCTTTTAAAACCATGTCACATTCTTATTTGTTTTTAGTGTATATTTTCTATCTACTCCGACAATTGATTATTCTAGATAAAATTTTACTTTATGAAAATCTAGTGGATGAATTCATTATTTTTTTGAAATGGTTTACAAAATTATATTATCAACACTAGATTATATACGTCATATCAAAGCTAGATGTCAAGAGGCACCATCAACTAGAGCAAAACCATTATCTATAGTGATGCTTAATGAAATCTATTTTCAACCTCATGCAGCCTTTTTAGGAAGGGTTCTGAGGGAATCAATATTTGTATTTTGTGCGAATCTTACAGAAAGGATTACTGAATGGTTCTTACCAAACATACAACATTAATTCTAAGACACGAAAAAGCTACAAAATGAACAAAGATAATACTTAACGTTGAGCTTTCATTGACTAAAATAGGACTCATCATCTTTGTCCCTCTCTGAGTTCCCTTTTAGCAGGGGGTGTTGTAATTTTCATAGCCAATGAAACTTTCATGTAACATGGCTATTATTGCATTTTCATTAGTTGTATCGTACCCCTTGAAGTAACTGATTTTGTTCTTGATTTCACTCCGATCCTGAAGACTTATTTGATTTTACTATTACATGATTGATGGAAGGGTATTAGAATTCGGTGTGTTTTTCGAGTTCTTATTATTTTTAAAGTGTAACAAGTTAAAATTATAAGATAGAGATTTAATGACATGTTTAACTAGTTAATATTTGTGTATTTGTTTTTTCTTCCCCCACTTCCAACAAGTCTTTGAGTTCCGGCGATGTCCCATGCATTATTGTTTTGTATATTTTTTCTTTAATTTGATTTGAGTGGTATAATTTTTGATATGGAACTTGGTAATAACGTGTTTTTGAAATTGTTGGATTTATATAATTGTGATATGGGTTAAGACTTCTGCAATTACATTGCATATATAGTAAGTTTGTAAATTGCGACCTTAGTTGTATTTTTACTGTATTGAATAGAGAGTTGTGACATGTGGCTTTATAAATGTTTGGGGGGGCATCAGATTATTTTGCATGAGATTGTTCTTTGCATTTGTACAATGCAGTTTATTTACATATATGTTGTCTTTTGGATGTTATTTTGTTGTACCGTTAAATGACTAATTTTCGTGCGTTCCCTTTTTTTTTTTTTTTTTAAATCTTAGTTTCTTTTGAGTTGTGTATCTATGTAAAGATTATTTTTTATAAAATTTTAAATTGCGTGATCACAAATATCATCCGAACAAAATGACATCGTGTTTTTAGTTTATATATTCATTTGCTATCAAGACAATAATCTTTTTCCTTATTACGTATTTTTTGTAGTTTGGGTCTTTTCATATTCGGTTACAGAACTTAATGAAAACACTACATTCTATCCAACTCTTATGAATTATGATCTTAGAACATTACAATCATGAAGATTGTTTATGACCTCTAAACTCACAAACTCATCTATTAGTGAGGGTTAATGATAAACTCATTATATCAAAGTCCTTAATGAATTGTTGAAAGTGAAATCAAGATGAAATTGAAAAYCGTATCATTTCTTTCCGATCAAATAAGCTATATGGATATCACTATTGTATGGCTAATTTCTAGTATATCTCTTCTATATACTAGCTTTGTATGTCCAAGGATTTTATTGTCATTTCCGTAAAATTTGCAGGGTGTATGTGTGATTTCGCTCAAGCTGATTTATGTTCCTATTTACGTACATCAGAGTCATTGTTTAAGGTGCAAGCAGGTTTTCATAAAAGCTTAAGAAGCAACAAAGTTTAGGTCATTTTGGTATAATTTCAAAGATAACAGACCAACGTCATTATTCACAGACGAAGAAAATTTACATCTTTCCCATTTAGCTAGAGCATCAGCTAGACTATTACAAGATCTACCTGCAAACAAAAGCCTTGTTGCCCTGGTACCATTAGTGGACTAAAGGAGTGCCTAGCATTGCATAACCAGAGTGAATAAACTATCTATAGTAGTGGAGGCATAACACAAACAGTCCACTACCACAGAACAATCASACACAAGCATGACACTTTGCCAACTTGAATTGGATATCATTTTAAGTCCCTCAAAAATGGCCCATATCTCTGCTTGTAAAGGAGATTGCATACATCTCCTGCAAATAAACCCTTCMAAGACCCTTAGTGATCCCTACAAACCCTATCAATGCCTAAAATAGTTGATCTARGATAGAATGAAGCAACAACATTCATTTTCAAAACACTATCTGATAGTGGTTGCAAACTTAAAGACAAAGAAGGTCTAAGCAGGGTGTTTTAGACTGGTATGGACCCAAAAAACTCTTAGGCCAACCTTAAAGCATCTTTTAACAAAAGACACATCTCTGAAGTAATTCATTTCTCCTAAGMAAAATACACAATAAGACATGGACAAAAAGCAAGTTTCAAGGTAGAGAACTATAATGGAAACGGGTGGTGAACTATGAACAGTTGTGAGAAAGCCAAGGGATGAGATCTTGGTGGCTTTTRAGGAAAGTTAGATTGATGGAAAAGGTGTCCCAGACCTCTAAGGATTGGGGACGTGATCTGAAGATGTGAATCACATCTTCAAATGAGAAGGAATAGAAGGTGCATGAAGTGTGGAAGAAAATATGTCCGGAGTAAATTAGAGGGTAGCATTATGAGGGATCCTATCTTGACATACAAGACAAAGAAAAAATTGAATTTAGGATGGATCAGGAACTTTCCAAACCTATTTAAGATGCCTAACTAGCTTATGGTGTTTGCTCATCATTGATAAGTCCTCAGCAAAAATGAATTTATTATTCTTAATAAGACTGAAATAAATGTAATATGAGTGCTTAAAAAAAGCATGAGCGTGAGGAAAGTAAGCTAAAATAGAAGATGGCAGGGAGAAAGATATAGAAATTTGGGGAAAACAAACCATTCTCAAAGCAATCACTCACCCTCAAATTTAAATTTGACTAAGCCAAGGGGCCAGATACACAAGCCCATAGAGGACCCACTTTTAACCACCTATTTGCCTAGAAGATAATATCAATACCATTTCCCAAACCCAAAAAAATGGACCCCCTAAACACCTCSAACAATTTCCCCATGGCCCTCTAAATGTGAGAATKGAACTAGAGGAGAAAGATCTGAAGAAATTGCCSCTAACTTACTTAGCCAACAGAACCTTAATTGCAATGTTGTCCTTTCTCTCTTGCCATATCCACCACAACTTAAGGAAGTGTGCTCTATTTAGTGTTTTGCAACACCGAACTCCCTACTCCCCCCTCCTTATCCTTTGGTTTAGCACTGTTCTCCAATCCCAACACACTAAATGCACCCCTCTCTCATTGTTCCCTTTTCCCCAAAGGAAGTAGGCCATAATCTCATTCATCTCCTCTAAAGTGGAAGTGAGAAATAACATTGACTGCATGTAGTATTGAGGGATTCAGGACATATTTAAAAAGTACTTACTTTTCCCCTTTAAAGAGAATATTGGAGTTCCAAGACCTACGCTTACTTTTCATCTTTTGCACCACAAAGTTGACATCCCTTCTTTTAGGTTTGTTGGATAAGAGAGGGAGAGAAACCCAACTAGGGTAACAAATTGCTAGTTTCCTTCAGCCCAAGTATGAGGAGGAGTATTTGCAGAGAACAAGATGTCACTTTTCCCCGAATTAATGCTTTGGCCTGACTTAGACCAGAATATATTGAGGATATTTGGCCAGGTAATACATTTCTATGATGGCCTCTCAAAAGAAAAAGGTTCAAAGATTTTGGGCAATGCATCATAAATCAAAGAAGAAATATCTCCATTAAATAATGAAGAGGTAAGGGTCATTTGGGTCTGTTGCTTATTCCCTATAAGGAAATAATTTAAATTCTCCTCCCATTAACCCAAAAGTGGATAAAGAGTAAACACACAACTCATAATAGTTAACAAACCTCTCATTCTTTGGAGCTTCCGCGTTAAGTGGGCCAATCGACTCCAACATGTGTCGTAAGTGGTCCTAGTCTGTCTTTGACTAAATTAGCATGGTTTTCTGCGTTTAGGATAGGCTCAGCAGATAGTGTCGATTTCCAAGATCGTTTTTATTCGAGTCTTTCTTCCACAATCTATATTCGACAAGCCGTTGTGTTGGTCGATGTTCATCCATTTCTTGTAAAAGTAGAGAGTCATTGCGTCATGTTCATCGAAGGTAACTCAGTATTAGTAGTTGAATTCAAAAGTACCCCATCTCTTCAAGGATCGACCCAAAGTAGTTCGATTGGCAAGCCTACGGTATCCGATCGAGAATTACTGCTTCCTACCATATTATCTCAAAAGCCTTTATGGGAAATACTGGAAGTCAATATCTACAATTCGCGTAATCCGTAACCTTCTTCGTCGTATTAAGGCATCATCGTTGGGAGCGGCATATACAATCTTTGCGGGTGCAGTAACTCTTGGTTTGTACGAAGCCATATTTCTGGGAGGCAGCATCAAGATCAAACGTTCCATCAACCATATCTGAATAACAAACAAAAGCGTATTACGTAATTGTGATAAACGGAAATACTACTTAATTAACAAATTAAAGAATGTGAATTTACCGGGAATATGTAAGGGAACAAGTCATTGGACTGCTTGATCCTTCTTGAATCATCCAAGTAAGCAAAAGTTCTCTAACAAAGCAACGATGGCGAACGCCAACTTCACATTGCTCAACAATAGCAATCAGGGTGCAAAACCAGAATTTTCTTGACTTATAAGAGAAAAGTAGTGGCAAAACAGCAAAGATGAAGGGTCGCCTCCTATGAGCCGCAAACTATCCCATGGTTCGAAGTGGTCAACAAGCCTCAACAGTTAACTTCATGGCCATGCCAATTTTCGAAATTTAATGGCTTTGATTCCAAAAAGTTCTCAATTAATTGATAGAAAATCTATACAAGTTAAGGGGACATGGAGGAAGATCATTAAGCCAACCAATATCGCACTAATTTCTTCAGGCAAAGGAGTTTTCCTTATTTCCAACCGAAAAGAGTGCGTTTGAGGTTCCATACCTTATTGCGGTGTGTAAGAAGTCATATCAAGTTTGCAACCTTAAATTCAGGAGAACACTGCTGTGGTGCGAGTTGGAAAGATCACGAATCCAGCATCAAGAGCGATCTTGCCTTACGAACCATGAACACACTAAACGAGCTTTGGAGAAGTTTGTTTAGAATGTTTGACGTTATGAATAATCATAAGGAAAAGGGGTTACTTTATATGTTTCAACGATGGTATATGTCGAAAGAGCTCGTTAAGATAGCTATAAGTCATACAAAAGTGCGTATAATACGATCGTTATATGGAAAGCCACCGTATATATGCCTTCATGACTGTATAAACGGTTTACTCTGTATATACAGTCATCTCCACGTGGCAGGTGGTAATTAGTAATCACCAGGCAAACAACTGTATATTACAGATATTGAGTACTATAGGTAATTATCGTATCTACGGTGTCTCTGATGTATATCGGAAGATCTCACCGTATATATGGTCAGCTACTCTATAGCTACATGGCCAGCTACTTGAGGTGACTGGTGCCTAACTCTATTTTCTACATTTCGAGGGCCGGAAAATTCAATTATACGCTATATACTACTTGTAGGAAGTATAATATGCACCACAACATCGCCAAGCGAGTCTCCAAGTGAAAAATGATCGCAAAAGCAGAAGCTTGTTTGACTAACAACACGAAAAAGTCCATCTTTTTTGTTTTTTCATTTAGGGAGAGAGTCGATACCTCCAACACAAGACGAAAGTCTTGAGTAGAAATCATAGAGTCACAAAAACATTGAGTCACAAGTCTGAACATAATACATACATAATACTAATACATAATACATACATACATACATACATACATACATACTACTACTACATACATACATACATACATACATACATACATACATCATACTCTCAAATACATACATAAATACATAATAATCACATACATACATACTACATTACATATACATACATACATACATACATTACTACTACATACATACATCATTACATTATCATACATACCAGACTTGAGGGCACCTGACTTGTCGTACCACTCGTAGAAGGTCCGGGTTGATAAATGAATGGCTAAAAACAGGGGAACGATTGAAAATGGACAAAGGAATGAATTGAGCTGTGACTAAGCTTGCGTGAGGCTGCGACTAGGCTAAGGCTGCGATTGTGGATGGAGGCTATACTAAGCGATGATGGAGGCACAAACTGAGGCTGGACATGAATCGAGGAGGTTAAGGCGCAGTCGGTTGTCTACCAGAATTCAAAACTCGAGATAAGAGAGCAAGAGGTATGTTTCAAAGCCTATTCAAGCGAAAACTAAAGACAGTTTATCTGCTGAGCCGTGAGTATTCGGTTCATTTTTAGGATCTAATGAGCGTTGAGTATGGCTCTATCAGCCCGTTGAATTATGACATCACAATGTTAAGTCGCACCAAGAATGAACAAAATCAAAGGGAGAGCAAAGAGATAAGAAGGAGCTTTACTTGTGAATCAAGAGGCAAAGAACGATGTGCGATGCCACTGACTCTGAGCCTCGTCAATAACTCCCGTATATTACCAGGCAGGCCTCGTGCTAGTGTGAGATCAGCAAGAACCTCACCTCCACCAGTTGCATATATAAAACATTCTTAATTAGACAATTGTCAAGTGGAACTCGACAATTTAAACAGATGACGACCTAGGGCGGACAACCAGTTTGACTTGYGGAGCAAGGAGAGGGTGCAGCTCCTYCGAGTACGACCCATCCTCAAGCARTAGAGTGGCGTAACCAACAGCTTCATACGGACCATTGCCTAGATTGYCCTTCAGCTTTGGATTCATTATCAACACTGGATGGTCTTTWGGGACAACGGAATGATCCCTAGAATGCTGCCTCACGACGCACTCGCCCAAGTAGTAGAYAGATGCAAAAGRAGTCTGAAACACGCAATGAGTGGCAGCCATATCCTTTACATGAGCAAGACTCCACGGACCTCGAATGCTAGCGAAAGGACCAAAGTATACCTATGACCAACAGACATAGGAAAAATCACTTCAAGTCCTAAATACAGTCAAAGCAGAAGGCAGAAGTGAATARASAATTTTACCTCAGTCACTTTCATCTTCTTACTTCTCTTTTGCATTGTCACCAAAGAATCCTGAGGCTTGAGATGAGCTCGAGCGTCTCAAATCCTAGCACCGAGAAACTRCAGCGCCTTTGGCGGGTTGGGGGCTAGAGGACGCAAATACAAATAGGCCCACAAYTGCATAAATATCACAAGTCAACAACACAAGCAAGCGAAACAAAATAAAAAAACATATACAGTGAGAAATACCTCAATCACTCGCCTTGGGCCAACAATAGATACTTTCACCGAGCTATCTCGCTGTTTGCAACCCTTCCTCATACAAGGAGCAATTAGGCATAGCTCATGCCCGCCCAATCAAAACTAGCAATCGTACTCAAGTTGRCCAGAGAAGCCAAATACTGGAAGGGAATACGTGTGCCAAATGAGGAATCTGGTACCAAGAAGCTACCTACCATAAGCAGGCAGATGATCTGAGCTCTCTACTCATCACTCGTGTGAGGTAGATCAAGTCCCTCCAGCAGAGAAAAGGGACAAGCAGATGATGACCCTACAGTCAAAGTCTTAGTAACAGGCCCTATCAAGGCCCTTAGTAGATAAGTCCTAAC
>SNQN01006045.1:8069-26382 GCA_008642245.1 Bassia scoparia | reverse complement strand
GGGCGACCCCACTAGCGTTGTCGGCTCTCCTGTTTGCCTTCGACTAAGCCGACTTCTTCTTTGTTTTTCGTCATTTAGCCTATCCTTCCTCCTGTGAACTATGTAGTTGAAGAAGACTTTGAGACGGTTGGCAGCCTTGGCATCATATGCTTTCTGCACTGTGCCCTAGAGCTCAAGCTTCCAACTATACCTTTTTCTGAATTTGACAAAAGACAGAGAAATATGTTAACATATAAGATTATATTAAAAAAACAAAAAACCACTATTTTTATGAAATTACATAGTTCGTCGTTCTCACCTTCCACATGATCCACCAATGATCCTTGGTATCCCTATCTAMCTTACCGTAATTCTTCCAAGGCTCACGGAAGTAGGCCCTCATTGTAGCTGTTACGGATCGAAAAACATCGGGCGCGTCAAACCTTGCACACAAAACATAGTAACATTAAACAACATATGAATACAACTTAATTCAAATAGTCAAAGCACTAAAAAATTAAATAACTTTAAAACTCACCATAGGCCACTCGGGCCCAACTCTCGAACTGAAGCGGTGGACATAGAAGGCTGAGGATCTGGAGTAGGCTGAGACGTAGGAGTAGACTCAGACACAAGAGTAGCCTAAGATAGAGAAATAGTCGTAGAAGCCTAAAAAGGAGGAGCCTTGAAACGTGGAGCCTGGAAAGATGGAGCCCAAAATTGGAGGTGACGAGCTGCCTCATGCTATGGATGAGGCTGAGAAGAAAATGAAGGTGAAATCATCGACCGTCTCCTAGAMAAATCAAGATGACGACTAAGGTCACCAGGACACATCGTCGAAATAGACCTAGTAGGACGAAGCTGAGAGAAGTTCCAAGACTGAGCCGGAGAATGATGGATTAGCTCGGATTGCTGGTTGGCAGCCTACAACTCAGAAATGGGCCTAGATGTCTGTCTCGTACCACCACGCCATTTTGATGCCATGTTCCTACATAAAGTAATAAGTAAATTATTCCCACGGTAAATAGTTATTGAAAGAAATCACAATCACAAATACAATTAACCAATAATGAATATTGCCCTGAGCATGCACATGCATTAATAAACGCGAAAAATAAAAGTCATATATCCAAAACTAAACACTCAGTTATAATATTTAAGAAGCTCGAGGGGAAACTCAATAAACTTAAATTACTGTAATTATTACAATAACCTTGTTTTTTTGTTTCAAATGACAATTCCTAAAATTAAAATAAATTTACATTACTTCCTAATGAAATAAACCAAGGTCATCAACGTCTTCGTCGTCATCATCAACCATGTCTTCACTCCCATCACAGCTAAGCTCCTCACCACCTTCACTATTGTCTTCAGCTAGACTCAGAATGACTTCATCTTCGTCATCATCACCCTCGATGACCTCATAGTCTGGTATCTCGTACGGAGAACATAGACCTACGGGAACAAGGGATGTTTCCTCTTGTAGAACATTCGATTCCACCGGTGCGTCAACGTTTGACCTAGCTTTTGTCTTGAACACAGCCCACCATTGCACTTATCCATCTTAAGGCTAGGATAAGGTGCACAATACACCTGACTGGCTTGGTATGACACAATGAAGGGGTCGTACCACGGGAATCTCCTAGTGTGATTGACCTCTACAAGTATATATTTCTCAAGAATTTTCATGTCCTTGTCACAATCAAAACAATTGCAGTTGAACAATATCGTCTTGTACTCTGCATCACTCCCGTGGTAAGACAAGTCTGTCACCTCTTCCAAAGTTCCGAAGTAGTCAACCCCTCTTTAACTCACAACACACACCCCAAAATTCATGGTTGACTTGTTCCTACCATAGCTTTGTGTGTGCAAATTATACCCATTGACGTAGAATTGATTCCAAGTTGTCACTTCTTTTAAGGGGCCCATCGCAAGAGCTCGTGTGATGTCATCAGCAGATTGTGTCTAAAGCACCTAGATATGTTGAGTAAGTCAGTAAATAAAATGAAGGTATCTAATTAACAAAGTGGGGAATATAAGGATTGGGAATCCTCACTTGTGTCTTTAACCATGCCGAGTATTGGGATTTGCATTGGATCCAGACGTCACCCCTCTTTATTTGACGATTTGACTGCACTATCTAGTCCTCAAATTGCCTATTATAGTGCGCAAGTTCGATGTTAGTCAGCTAAGCCGGCATGCAATATGCTTTTCTAATCTAAGACAATTACCCTTCATAGTCACTTAGAATGCCACAATTTGCGAGGATGTACAAATGGGCTCGCACGTACTCCTTGTCTGTCAATCAACGTTTACTACCCCTCGTAGTTAGTTGACCACAATCCTCCCTAAACAATTCAAGGACATTAACACCATGTTGGTGTAGACACCTGAAAATGTGTCTCCCCAAATGAGTAATCCGTGATGAAACATACCGCGTCTCGCGTTTGTTTCGAATCAGAAAAGATGCTTTGAATTCATAAAAGTTGGAAATATGCGAGGTCGTACTCGGAAATATTGAGCAAAGGTCAAAGGCAAGGCAAAAATACTTTCTTTCGGTTTTTTCAAAGGTTTTCAAAGGTTTTCAAAAGGTTTTCAAAGGCGATTCTCATGCTTTTTGATGTTCATCATGTCCGTCACATTTTTCTGAATCCGCCAGTATTTTTAAATTATTTTTCTGATTTTTCTATGATTTTCTATGAATTTTGCAATGTTTAAATACGCAGAATACGCAGAAAATACATGAATAATTAGAAAAATACTCCGGAAATACGTGGAACCTTCTAGAACATTCTAGAACTCCTTGCTTGGAGAGCAAGGGTGTCTAGGTGCGTCGAATCAAGGGAAATCACGAATAAAATCGGAGGAAATCAAAATATTTCGAGGTTTTTGGAAAAAATATACAAAATCATTGAGCGTATATACGCAAGTGATGAGCGTATATACGCTCAACAGGAGCGTATATACGCTCATCAGGCTGCGTATATACGCTCAGCTCATACGTACAAAACTTGCCAAAAACTCATGGAAGCATGCAGCGTATATACGCAGGTTTTCTTTGCTCCAAAACTTGCCTCGTGCCTATAAATACCCCTTGCCTTGCTCAGTCCGAGATACCTTGACTTCATATGCTTCCTACGCATACTCTCTCTCTCTCTAAAACATTCAAAACACTCAAAACACATTATACTTTCGTTTTAGTTCAAAGCATCGATTCTCTTTCGAATCAACAAGCGATAACAAAGGTTGAATTCTGAGATTACTCACCAATAATCTCTCTCACTTTCTTTTAATATTGACTAACCATTGTTATGAGTTTTTAATATAATTAAAGCAATGTAGAAACTCACTTTTAACTTGTTTCATGTAAATATGTAGGGTTTTCACAATGTTTGCAAGGTTTTCATTAGTTTTTAATTTTCATTTCATTATTATTATTCATTGTCAATACTAACAATTCTTTTCTCTTGTATAGCAATTGAAGGCGAAAGATCCATTGCGCTTGCATTTTATCAAGGACTAACAATGATTTTCTTTGTTTTCATGTAGCGATTCAAGGCAAAGGATTCGTTTCATTGCGTTTTACAAACTAACTTTTGTTTTCTTTGCAGATTTAGGGTAAGATGAGTTTGCATATACTTTGAAGTTTATGCACTTCATCTTATTGCATATTGTCATTGTTGTATACTTTGTATATATTTTGCTAAACAAAGACCGGAATTATGTGAATCACTTTAAATCAGATTAACTATGGACAACCTGTTTTAGGCACCGTTTTAACATGATTAATACAAAGTGGTCACAATTTCTAGGTTAGGTAGTCTCTTGTGCATAATAGTAACACACTTTCATAGTAATTTTAGGGTTAGAACGCTTCTAAGGTGCTAAAAATGTAAGTTGTGTGCATCCAATAAATCGTGTTTAATGGAATTACAATGAGACCGAATAGAGGCCGCTACATGCGGGCGAATTGGGTTACAGATCTGATTCGTACCATGTCCCCGAACCCACGACTGGTTACTTGATTGGACGTGGGGCCATTGTTTTGGCACCAACGTTTCGGGCGTCCGTGAATAACCTTTCTAGGCACGGTGGCGATTCCCCTCACTCGACAACACTACCCCAACGCACTCACGTGCGGGATTCCGTGGCTCAAGCCCACGCACAAGCACCTCGATGTAGTACCAAGCCGCGCGCCCGCTATACGCTGAGGGCGCGGCCCACGTCCTACAGTTGGCTTTCCACATCAGGGTATGCATTTCTACCCAAGTCCCTCGATTTTGAATCAACCTCTAACTGAAAATACTGTGAGCAGAAATTGGATATCTCCACAGCCAGGTATGCGTTGCATATAGAACCCTCAATCATCCTTGCCTTGTTCTCCACTTTACGTTTCAAGTGGTCAAGGAACCTGTGAGAAAAGGACACATGAGTAATATAAATGACACTTCATAAGAAATTTTTAACGTTTTATAAATGATTATCAATAACTCACCGTTCGAATGGGTACATCCATTTGTATTGAATGAGACCCCAATGTAAGCTTCATGTTGCAAGTGTACCGATAAGTGCTCTATGGAGTTAAAGAATGTCGGGGGAAATATTTTTTCTAACTTACATAAGATCTCAGCAATGTTGTTTTGCAGGCGCTTCATCTCACTCAATGTGATAGTGGGAGCACACACGTCATGGAAGAATTGGCTGATTTCGGCTATTGCCTTCCAAATATGAAGGGGAAGCAACTCTCTTAGGCAAATAGGCAACAATTGCTCCATTAATACATGACAATCGTGACTCATCATTCCATGGAGTCTATTTTTTTACCAACACATCGGCTCAAGTTAGAAACATACCCATCAGGAAACCTCAAGTCTCGGATCCATTCACATAACACCTTCTTCTGCTCCTTGTCAATTGTGAAAGGTGCCTTTGCATCAACTCATTACCCTTAACATCATCAATAAGCTCCAACTCTCGCCACCTACATCAATGAGCTCCAACTCTCGCAGCCTACAAACACTCTTCATGTCTTTCCTCGCACTGACAGAGTTAGACGTTTCGTCTTTCACGTCCATGACGATGTTGATGAGCTACTCGAAGAAGTTTTTCTCAATATGCATGACGTCTAAGTTATGCCGAAGCAACAAATCCTTCCAATACGGTAGGTCCCAAGACAAGATTGCTTATCCCATCCCATTTTTTTCTTCTTCAATTGCTTCAAAGCATCAGGACCATCTTTCACTTTCGGTAAGTCCTTCACAACCTGCCACAATTTCACACCTGACATGATATGCGGATCCGAGTCATTTTCTACTCTATTCTTACAAAAAGTTGTCTTATTCTTTCGAAAGGGGTGGTCGGAAACAAAAAATTGGCGATGGTAATAAAACCATAATACTTTGCCACCGTGTTTTAGCCAAAACGCCTTGCTTTTCTCCATGCAAGATTGACAAGCCTTAAAACCAAAGGGGCTCCAACCAGACAACATACCATATGCTAGAAAGTCACTGATAGTCCACAACACGGCTGCGCGCAGATTGAAATCTTGCTTCTTTAAGATGTCATAAGTCAAAGACCCAACCGACCATAGCTGCTTTAGCTTGTCAATCAAAGGTTGCATGTAGACATTCAAGTTGTGCTTCAGATCTTTTGGCCCAGGGATAAGCAACGAAAGGAAAATGAAAGGTTTTTTCATGCACATGGATGGTGACATGTTGTAAGGTGTAGTGAGAATAAGCCAACAAGAGTATTGCTTTCCAAACTTCCCGAAAACGGAAAAACCATTGGTGCACAACCCAAGTCTGACATTTCGAGGCTCGGACGTAAAGTCCGTAAAGGTCCTGTCGAAGTGCATCCAAGCTTCACAGTCACTTGGGTGAGCCATGTTCCCTTGTGCTCGACGATTTTCAGAATGCCTATCATAGACACACCAATGTTTGTAACGGCAAACATCCTTTGCAATCGCGGTGTTATTGGGAAGTACACCAGAAAGCTAGCGGTAACCAAACTGTCATTTGAAGTCTTCTTATACCGATTCAACCCGCAATGACGACACTTATCAAGCTCGGCATCGTCCTTCCAATACATCATGCATCCTTTCTCAAGTTTGGGAACAGTTCCAAATCAATCTTCTCAACTTTACTTCTTAACATCCGTATTTTCGGAAAGTTTGTTTTTGCGTAAAAATGATTTTGAAAAAATACACGGATGGCTACGGTTGTGTACAAGGAAGATATCTTAAGTATGGAAAGTATGTTATGGTATATTGTACTGATTTTCCGATGATAAAGGTAACAAATAAAATCAGTCGAGTATATTTTCTGTGGATTATTACCATTATCCCAAGGAAATTATTTTCATATAATATTCTATAACTTGTAAGCCAAAGGCTTCCTCAGGATTGATTGCTCGTACCGAAACCCTAACACTTTGGCACGAGCCATTTTCGTAAAATCTAAATTGCAAAAGTTCTCTCTCTCTCTCTCAAAGCTTAACCTAAAATTGATCCAATACTACACCAAGGACTAATTTTACTCTCATTATAAGCATTAAGGGTATTTGTATTTGAGAGACAAAGAGTTGTCATTTGAGCGGGGAATTTGATTAGGAAAAAAGTTCATTTGAATCACTATAGTTGGTGATTGAGTCAAACTTTCATAGGTGGAAGTTGGGGGATCTTTTGTGCATGGGTGCATAATTAGATCGAGTGTATTCTTTTGTAATTCTGAGTTGTTTAATAAAAGAGTGAGTGAATGGAGGACGTGGACTTATTAGAAGTCGAACCTCGTTAAATCTTTGTGTTGTTTATTTCTCGCATTTATTATTCCGTTGCATAAGGACTGGTTCTCAACCGGTCTCAATCAACCGAAACATTTACAACACATATTCAATACTCAATTCACCCCCTCTTGAGTATAACTTTCACTTTGAACCTCTCTTGCCCACCTTCACAAGCACATCTTCGGACACAACGACCGGAACACGGTTAGTTCCATCGGCTAATTGGATGGTAGCGGTTGGAGGTTTGAGATTATAGAGGCCGATCTTTTGAGCAACCGGGAGTGTGACAACACTTATCAGCACACCTAAATCACATAAAGTATCCTTGACTAGGACCCCATTGATGATGCAAGGGATAGAAAAATTTCCCGGATCTTCAACTTCTTAGGAATTACTCTAGGGACCTTAACTTTTGTTTAATCCTTGCTATTTTCCCCTTTCTTTGAGTGTTCTCTAAGAAATTGGGAAAAGTTTGTCATCTCACACTTCGCTCCTTCGGGTGAATGTTGAGAGTGGTGGTTTAAGAGCAATTGAAATAATTTTCGAACATAGAGTCAAGGAATTGCTTCGGGTTTGGCATCTCGGATATAACCTTCAAGCTTAAAGGATCTTGCCCAATGATAGGCTCTCCCTCTTCTACTACCTTGCTCTTATTTCTAGCACTCTTTTTTTCTTCTTTCTCTTTCTCTTCTCCGCCACTTTGAACTTCTCATTTTTCGGTTTCGCTCGTGCGATCAATCTCACCACCATCAATCGCTTTCACCTCTTTTGGTTTTTCACTTGCCACTCTTTCATCAACATTTTGCTTCTTTACACTCTCTTCTCCGTCACTCTTTTCTTGATTCTCAACTCTCTCTCAAATAGGGTTTCTCCACTTCACTCTTCAACTCACCCTTTACATCAACTCCCTCATCCTCCTTTGATTTCATCACATCCACTCCATAATTTCTCGCATTAGAGGTAGTTGGCTGAGGTGTTTAAATGTATTTGGTGGTTTGTTGGACTAGGTTAGCCATGTTTCCCTCAAGAGCCTTCAATTTAGCTTGGAACTCTTGTTTATCCTCTTTTGGAAACTCTTGGTCTTGAGGATGTTGAATGATTAGGACGTTTAGGTATTGAGTGGGAAATGGATGAACATTTTGTTGGTTTTAAGTTTGGTTGAAATGGGATAGAACTAGGTTTCCTCTTGGCCCCATGAATTACCCTTGTACGGCTCCTAGAAAATTGAGATGTTGATAGTAGAGGTTGGGTTTAGTGGCTTGGAAAGGAGCTTAGGCATTGGGATTAACATAGCCACCAACATTTGCTTGATATCCATAGCTAGGGTTGTTCCCTCTAATACCACTTTGCCATTGATAGATAGGAACTTGGTTGCGATAATCATATCTTTTGTTTACAAAGCCTTTGTTATGGTAACCAAATCCCCTTTGGTTGAATGGTCTTTGATTACCATAACCATTCCCGGCTTGAGGGTTTAAACCCCTTTGGTTGGAGGCCTTGTTGGCTGTAAGGGGCCCTCATTGGCCCATAAGCATTAGGGTTGCCACCAAAACGTGGTGTTACCCCATTGTCACCCATAGCATTACATTGTTCAACATGAAATTCGTAAGGCAATTCATCAACAAAATTCTCATCAATCAAGGAAATATTTTAAACATGACAATACGAAGACAAATGATCATATGCACCGCAATTATTGCAAAACATCACACAACTAGGCATAGAATTGTAAGCTTGAGGTTTGGACTTACCTTGGCCCTTAAGAAGGGTGGGTGGAGTCACTCAAGAGGAGGAGATTCCCCCCTTCTCAAGGGATTTCTCCACAATGAATTTGATGCCTGCAAGTAGCTTTTCCACAACCTCACCTTCGCCAAGTGAGTAACCCACATCCTTACTTTGCCTTGGGTGAGCCCTCTCACCATCTTTCCATGTGGCATGATTGTCAACAACATCTTCGATTATGCCTTTGATCTTGTCCACATTCTTGTTCATGATTGGCCCACAGGCGCCTACATCTAGGCTAGTCTTGCTTGAATTGTTCAAACCCATGTAGAAGATTTGGTACAAAAGCGACTTGGGAATCCCATGGTGAGGACACTCTATTTGGTACTCATTGAATCTTTTCCAACCTTCATATAAGGTCACATCCACCCTTTGTGTGAATCCTTGTAGCTTGGCCCTTAGTTCGACCGTCTTTCGATGTGGATAAAACTTATGAAGGAAAGCTTTCATAGTTTCTTCCCATGTGGTGAGGGAGTTAGGCTTATACCTCCTTCTCGAGCCAATCAAGGCCTTACCAAAGAGAGAAAACTCAAACAACACTAGTAGAAAAAAGCTCATATGATGAGGTTTTTCCAAGGGGCATATGCCGCAGATTGATCCCCATCATATGGGACAACGACATAAAATAAAAATGTTTATATGATGGGGTTATAACCCCATCATATAGCTTTAACTATATGAAGCGGTTATAGATGAAAACCCCATCATATAAATACTAGTATATGAAGCGGTTTTTCAGAAAACCCCATCATATAAGTATAAGTATATGATGGGGTTTTGTAATAAACCCCCTCATATACTTCTAACTATATGATAAAGTAATCCAAATAACCCCATCGTATAAAACAATTTTTTATTAAAAAATAACATACATATATATATATATATAATCAACCTATTCAACCTATTTAACCTATTCATGCTTGTGTTGGCATCATCAACAACAAAATCATGTTTTGTATAAGACATTATGCTTCAGTAATAAGAATGTCAACTTAAATTCCATATGTCTGAGTAACGTTCTCTTACTTGTGAATGCAGTATGAAGAAATCTAACATATAAAAAACAAAAGACAAATCACAATGCAGAAGGTTGTAAAAAAAGAAATCTAACATATTAATGTTGTAAAAGTAAACAGAACTGTACACAACCACCTATCTAAGTAGCTTCTGAGTCCCAATTTTGCCCCTTCTTCCCCTTTAGAAAACATTAAAAAGATCTCTTAGTAAGCATGAAAGGCTGCAGATGAAATTACTGAACCCAATGCTGCCTTTTTTGAAAAGGGAGGTGGACACCAGTCTTCCATGAAAGGTTTGAGATCGTGGGATCCCAAATTCTTCACAGTATGCAATGTTTTGTAATTTCTTTTTTATATTATTTCTTCCTACGAAAACAAAAGGAGCATATACCAACATATTACAAAATCAAAACATATTTTGGTAGCTTTTTTTCCCTTTCACTTGTTTCATTCCAAAGAAAAATAAGAAGAGAAAAAAAAGGAAATACAGCTTCTTAGACTCATAGAGTACACAAATAGCATGAATATATGATGCAGTTGTAACGACAATAACAGTTGTGGAACCACTTTCCCAGGAAATGCAGATGTAATCTGGCTGTGAAGCACTAATATGACAATTAAGGTGCACTAAAAAAACCTTTAAATTGCAATTTCCGCATGATAAAGATTTAATACTGACTTGAATTGCAAGATGCATAACAGCAAAATCAAGCAAAAACTTGAGAAAGAAGACTAAGAACTGTAAACTAAAAATACCTGTATTGATGCCTCTTCAGAACCATTCCTCCTGCATGAGGCATGACTGATGTCCATGTTTATCCAATCAAACAATATTCTATAGTAATTATACCAAGTTATCAACTTCATTTGACTTATAGAGGGTGTCCAATATTAAATTGATAATTTTTTTATGGAAATTCCTAAGGACAAAAACCAGAACAAAATCAATTTTCTATGACAAGTAAATTTCAAAGAACCAGTTACAGATGAAGGGGTCAAGGCCAAATGCAAGAACCTGACAGTTTCTACCTTGAAACCAACTTAGGTGAACCTAACTTAAGCATGTCAATTGAATCTCAAACTAAAACTAAGACTTTAATGAGCTCTGTCATGCTTCATTTTGATTGGCAAAAATTTGGATCCCTGGTGGTGAGGGTAAAAATGGAAGATTAAGGTTTAGTATGAGGGATAGGTAAAGGAAGAATCTTCTGTTTAAACCTTTTATTATATATCTTTGAGCTTACTTGATCCGAAATACCATAATTATTGTAAAAGAAATCGAAGAACATTTGGACAACAGAGGTTGTGTAACATAAAGCTTCAACCACAAGAGAGTGGAATTTAGGGGAAGAAAAGAAATATTCATAGGGAAAGGAAAGAATTGTAGTGAAGGCAGGAGGGACTAAAATACGATAAGAAAATATGGGGTTAGCATGGAATGATTGTGCAGAGTGCATACTCATCCATGCTCAAGTTAAAAGATCTAAAAAAAATTACTTCTTTTATCCGATATGTAAAGGATTTCCTGTGAATTATACCAATTTACAGTGTACCCTTCAATATACCCTAAGATACAACAACATGCAATGCACATTCTCCATTGGGAAAGTTATAAGATTAGCATAAGATTACGGATGTAATCCTAGCAAAAAGCTAATTAGTACTTTAAAATATGCTAAATTCTCTTTAATGTGGTTTTTGCAAACATATAGAGAGTAAGAAATTACCTTCTTCACCATCTTTACTGTGATACTTAAAAGTGATGGACAAGCAATCATCTTTTTTATATTCAACTACATCCCATATGCGCTTGTCAAAACCTTAGTTGCCACCTGGATGCAAAAGAAGAATTGTTATAAGAAGACACAACAGCAGCATGCTATGTCAAGTAAAACAAAGTTAAGAACTTAAACCTGTGAATGTCTACACGAATCAAAAATAACAAAAACCCAGTCCAATTTCGACTTATAGAACACTTGGCAATAATCAGCCTTCCAGAGAGGGGTAAGGAGCATAGAGCAATGGGTAGTGTTCCTACACCTATCTAATCACTGGGTGCCACATGGCATCTGGTGGGTCCCACCCAAACATTTGGGAAGCATGTGGGCCCCACATACCCACATGATAAAGGCACCCCCAATGGGGTAGGTTCGTATAGTGTTAGAAGGTGAAATCTGACACATGCTGAACTCTTGTCCCACATTGATTGAATGTGGTACTTCCTTGTTCCCACATTAAAGGAAGAACCAAAAGCCTCCTTACCTAACCCTATAAAAGGGGAGTTGGTGAGCCCATTCCAGGTATCTAACTATTAACCCACCGAGTACAGTCTAGTGCCTAAATCTAGCTTGCYMGACTTAAGCATCGGAGGGGCTTTTCYYGGAGATCCGCCGGGTTAGTCACCTTTGWTTATTTTGCAGGTTAGCCGGAGGAGAYAAGTGTCCATTCTCAGGACGTTGACGGAAGACACGTACATGCCAGCTGTCATCCCCAGTCATTGTTTTCACCCTATTACTTTATTGTATTCTTTGTAAGTTTCTTGAACACGAACAGATTGGCGTCGTATGTGGGGACGACAAGCAAGCATGGTGAGTACGTGTTATGGGGCTCGTGATGTTCAGCGTGCAGTCAATTAACCAGGCAAGAGGAGAGGGAAGTCCAATCCCCCGGAGGGGGACACTACCTCTTYCGCATCACGTGATTCGGGAGCTGCTAGGGGAGAGAGGACCAACCGGCACTCGCCCATCCGCTTTCCTCAACAGACTGACCCGATCACTAGGCAGGAGCTCAATACCCTGCTCGAGAAGGTGAGCCTTCTCACGAAGCAATTAGAGAACGCCCCGCAAGCAGGGGGCAACCCTCAGCCCACGCGCAGTCAACCAGCGCGCAGTACTGGCCAACGACCTCAGTCTCGGGCTCGACCTACCTCCCCGCCGAGGCTACGCCCGGGTCCTTTCAGATTTGACTCTCCCTCACGGGGGAATTCCCATCGTAGTGCCCCGGCGAGGCCCAACCTGCTCCATCCAAGAGGGGGGACGAAGCCCCTCAGACTAGTCGATCCAACAAACCACCTTGGGATGCCCGCCTCATCATCGAGGAAAGAAGGCGAGACAGTATGATGCCCGCACTATCATCAACAATCGCCGAAGCCAAGGCGAAGCAGCTGCAGCCCAGCCTCGAGTCTCCCCTCGCCGAGGAGACTTAGGCCGACCCTCTACTCGACCTAGCCGGTCCCAGCATGGGGCTACCAGTCGGTCACCTTGGCACCAGCCTTCCAGTTCACACGGTCATGCGGACAGCACACGCTCTCAGTCAGTCAGACAGTCTGGAGAGGGTACTCGGGTTCGACAGTCGATGTAGACCCTCGTCCATAGGACCCCATTCAGCAAAGAAACTATGGATACGGAAGATCCAAATAAGGTGAAAGTCCCAATGATCGAGACCTTCGATGGGACGACTGACCCTGAATATCACATGGCASCCTTCAAAACTCAAATGGTTGTACACACCGGATGTGAGGCGTCTTGGTGTCGGTTCYTTCCAACCACACTCAAAGGTATTGCCCTTATTCGGTTTAGTGAATTATCATCTGGATGCATTACCAATTTTACTGTATTAGAAGCTTTGTTCAAACAACAATATATTGTTGGAAAACGCCATAAGAAAACTAGTTTGCATCTAATGAGTTTGAAACAAGGCAAAACAGAAGGACTATTTAGTTACATTTAGCGATTTAATGCCGAATCTCTGGGCATTTCGAATCTGGAGGACAATGTTGCTTTCTCAGCCCTCATGTCAGGCCTCAGACCTAGCCGGTTTTAGTAGGACCTAGTCATTGAGGCTCTTGCACTTGCTCGGAAATACATCCAGACCTCAGAAATAAACAACATGCATGACGATCAGCCCTCAACCGAGGGCAAGAGAAAGGCAGGTGATAACAGGAATGACCATAATTAGGGCAAAAAGCCCAAACTCAGAAACGGAGGAGATGACCCTCGGTACAATGCCAATCGTAGGGACATATTTCTTGACATTAAACCTCTAGACATTCTGCCCAAGCCTGAACCTGTCAAAACAACACCTAATAGGCAAAACAAAAATCTGTGGTGTGAATATCATCGGGAGTGTGGTCACACCACTCGGGATTGCAGAGAGTTGAAATAGGCATTAGATCAGCTCGCTAATGAAGGAAAGTTAAATCGGTATCTCAAGAAGAAGGACACCAGGAACATGAATCACATCCGGAGAACTAGGGATCAACCTCAGGTGAGCAAAGAGACTATGCACACTGTTAATGTGATTGCCGAAGGATATGCCTCGGGCGGCCCGAGCAGTCGAGGCAGGAAGCGCCATTTAGAGGATCTCACTCATCAAGTATTGAAGGCCGGGAAAGAGGTACCTCCCAAGTGCCCAAAAATGATCTTCAATGAGGACTCGACCAAACCCATTGTTGTCCCTCATGATGACCCACTGGTGGTCGAAGTCAAGGTGTCGAATGCTCGGGTCAAGCGAGTACTGATAGACAGTTGCAGCTCCTCGGACATCATCACCTAGGACTGCCTTCAGAAGCTGAAATACTCCAAGGATGACTTAATTGCTTCAGAACACCCCTTGGTCGGTTTTGGGGGTAAGAGGACCTATCCCGAGGGTATTATCAAACTGCCCGTCCGGATCGGAGACAAGGACCTGGCTCGGTCAGCCCAAGTGTACTTCACTTTGGTTGATATGGACCTCCCCTACAACATCATCCTCGGAAGGCCCATCCTCAATAAGATCAACGCATCCATCTCCACATACCAGCTACTGCTACAGTACGAAACAGACTTAGGGGCAGTAGGCAAAGTATATGGCAATCAGTGTTTGGCGAGGGAATGCTACATGAACAGCCTTCGGCATGCTGAGCCGAAAGAGGAGCCTTCTTCCCTCGGTCATAAGAGGAAAGCCCCCTTTAGCCAAATGTCCTAATCGGACTCGGTGTATACCTCAGCTACAATCCGAAGCACATGAAGAGGTTCAGATCGATCAATTCCCCGACCATACGGTCAGGGTCGGGAAATCCCTTGAGCCAGGACTTCGAGATCAAATCAACAGCGCACTACGGGAATTTCGTGATGTCTTCGCATTTGAGGCAACCGAGATGCCCGGGATCGATCCCTCTTTCATGGTGCACAAGCTAAGCTTTCCGGAAGGCGTCAGGCTAGTTAACCAAAAGCTCAGACATCAGGGGAAGGAAAGGTGCGATGAAGCAGCATCAGAGATCAAGAAGTTGTTAGAAGCAGGCTTCATTCGAGAATGTCAATACTCGGATTGGTTAGCCAATGTTGTTCTGGTCAAGAAGCCAAATGGCACGTGGCGTATGTGTGTCGACTTCACTGACCTCAACAAAGCTTGCCCGAAGGATGACTACCCTTTGCCAAAGATCGACGCCCTGGTCGACTCTACAGCCGATCATGCCTTGTTCAGTTTTATGGATTCCAATGCTGGGTATCATCAAATCCCAATGACCGAAGAAGATCATCCCCATACGACCTTCATCACAAAACAAGAGGTATACTGCTACAAGGTTATGCCCTTCGAGTTGAAGAACGCTGGAGCCACTTATCTGTGCCTCGTCGATAAGATTTTTGACGGACAGATCGGCAAGAACGTCGATATATACGTCGATGATATGATTGTGAAAAGCAAGAAATTCGAAGATCATGTCTCGAATCTCAGGGAACCCTTCTCTACCCTCAGAAAATATAACATGAAGCTCAATCCCAAGAAGTGTGTGTTTGGGGTTCGGGGTGGAAAGTGCCTCGGCTTTCTTGTCAATGAGAGGGGCATTGAGGCAAACCTTGATAAAATTCAAGCCATCATAAACATGGAATCCCCAAGATCGATAAAGGAAGTACAAAGGCTTACAGGCTGCATGGCTGCCCTAGGTCGGTTCTTATCCCGATCAGTAGACAAAAGTTTGGCTTTCTTCAAGACATTAAAGAGACCCTCATTCAGTTGGGATGGAGAAGCAAAAGCGGCCTTTCAGCAACTCAAGCAGCATCTGTCCAGCCTACCGAAGCTCGTCTCCACCTTACCGAGGGAGCCGCTTTACTTGTACTTAGCTATATCGGAATACGCGTTGAGCGCAGTCTTGGTTGCTGAACGAGATAAGACTCAACACCTAGTCTATTCTATAAGCCACGCTTATCGAGGAGCTGAGTCTCGGTACTCAGAGATTGAGAATATGGTGTATGCCGTAGTCGTCTCTAGTCGGAAGCTCAAACCATATTTCCATGCTGATCTTATCAAGGTCCGTACCGGACAACCGATCAGGAAATTCATCGAGGGAAGAAACCATTCGACAAGAATGACCGAGTGGTCAGATCAGCTCGCGAACTATGGGTTGGAATAGGAGCCTAGACGTGCGATCAAGGCACAAGCGTTGGCAGACTTCATAGTCGAGTGTACAAACCGACCCTCCCCGACAACTGAGGCTGAGGGTTGGGAAGTGCACGTTGATGGCTCGGCTACCAATGATGGCAATGGGGCTGACATTCTAATTAAAACAGACACCGGTGACAAATTGGAGTATGCAGTCAAGTTCGGGTTCTCAGCCTCAAACAACGAAACCGAGTATGAAGCAGTCATCCTCGGCATGCAGATGTGTCTAGTTGTTGGGCTAATTCACTGACAATGAAATCCGACTCACAATTGAGCGTTGGTCAGGTCACCGGAGAATTCGAAGCCAAAGAAGATGGAATGAAAATGTATTTAAACAAGGTACGGGAGCTCTCCAAGAAGTTCAAAAGTTTCTCTATTCATCACATCCCTCGATCAGAGAACAATCAAGCAGACGCATTATCTCGACTCGCCAGTGCATTTGAGTCTCTCGAGCCTCGGACTATCACTTGGGAAGTATTGAAAGAGCCAAGCATCAACACCCAGGCTTCCACTATGGTCCTGGATCGAGGGGCTACATGGATGGATCAAATAGTCAAGTACCTTCGGGATGAGCAACTTCCCGATGATCCGAAACAGGCAGAAAGAGTCAGAAATCAGTCTCGGTGGTTTGAATGGCACGAGGGTAGGTTGTATAAAAAGTCATACACTCATCCTTTGCTTCGGTGTGTAGCACCGGATGAAGGGGACTACATCCTTCGGGAAATTCATGAAGGAGCTTGCGGTAGCCATCAAAGGGGAAGAACAATGGTTAGGAAGGTGCTTCGGGTAGGATATTATTGGCCCACACTCAAGCACGAGGCCTACGACCTGGTACAGAAATGCGAGAAATGCCAAAAGAATGACTCAATCCCTCAGCGCCTAACAAACCWACTCTCGGCCATCTTACCGACCTTGCCCTTCGATAAATGAAGTATGGACCTGTTGGGGCATTTCCCTCATGCCTCGGGACAACGAAGTTTCCTCATCGTTGATGTTGATTATTTCACCAAGGGGGTGGAAGCTGAACCATTAGCTACCATCACCGAAAGGCAAGTGCAGCAATTCATTTAGAGAAACATAATCACCAAGTTCGGTATACCAAGGGTGCTGGTAACTTATTATGGAAGGCAATTTGTCAGTGATGGTACAACGGGATCAATATCAGAGCAACCTCGGTCGACAGGCCACAGACGAACGACCAGGGCAAGGTTGCGAACAAGGTTATCCTTCGGGGTAACAAGACAAAACTAGAAGGATCTAAAGGTAATTGGGTCGACGAACTCCCCGAGGTCCTATGGTCGGCTCGGACCACCCCCAAGGAAGCCACCGGACACTCCCCCTTCTCCTTGGTTTATGGAAGTGAAGCAGTACTCCCAGTTGAGGTAGGCATCCCTTCCCCTCAGGTGACATTTTATGACTATGATTAAAATAAGGAATCCAAGAAGGTCAGCCTCGACCTATTGCCCGAGACCCGGGGGAATGCTTTACTAAAATCTACCTCCTATAACCAAAAGATCACAAGGTACTTTCATCGACGAGTCAAGACTCGGGAAATTCGAGTGGGAGACTAGGTACTACGAAGGTTCGAGGCAACTGGACGAGAAAACATGCTCGGCAAGCTAAATCMAAACTRGGAAGGCCCTTACCGAGTGACAGAAATGATTCGGCSAAGCACCTATCGACTTGAAGATGCTGATGGCAAGGCCTTGCCTCGGCCTTGGAACGCTRACAACCTTCGCCGACATTACGTCTGAGGATCAAGACTTATGTTTTTCCTTTTATTGATTTAACAACTTAGCCCTCATTCGGGACATCATCACCGGATTCCCTGACTGATCAGTGTTTCGTCAGCTTCGCTATGACACACTTCGTTGTACTCAAAGCATCAATAAATAAACAGTCTTTCCTCGAATTCTGTCTTAAATTACTTGTTTGTTTGCATAMTCGGGCTCGAGAACTGACCTGCTTACCTTTGGGACAACATCAGGATCGGTGTATCACACTGGTTCTAGACTCCCTCGGACAAAGGCAAGCAGACCACCCCTCAAGAAAATAAGGAAGAGTTAGGTTAGCAATAACTCTACCCTAGGTGTTAACAATCGAGAAGATAAAGGCATGCAATTCAAAATTAGAAGAATACGCAAACAAAGTAAGTCRGGATATASAAACAAAAGATCGAAATCTCATAAATATTAGCTAGACTCAGCTGGAAGAAATTCAAGTATTCATATTACAAAAAGGTCGGGTATCTACACCGACCACCAATACTTGTAAGAATTCTTAAAAATACTTAAAGTTACCACAATATTTTGGCCAGAATATGGCCAGCAGAC